>CASHTH010003526.1:0-18068 GCA_030341885.1 Geodia barretti
GCCTTGTGGGTTCTGTTTACGAGCCCCTCCCCTTCTCCCTTCTCTACGTATCTCCCCCTCCTCCTCGCCCATCTTTCTCATCGATGGCCGGGGATTTCCCCCCCAGGGACGGATCCCCCCCCTCTCTTCTTCCGGACTTCCCGTCTTTCCCCCCCCCGGATGTCGAGGACGAGAGTGATAGTCGGAGGTTGGGTTTCCGGCGTTCTCGGGTAGCGATTCCGCCTTACTGTTGGGCGGAGTCGAGAGTGATTGATGAGGGGTGGTCGGCTTACCGCCGTACTTTTTTCTTTCCCGTATTCTCGCTCTGTCGTGGATTTTTTTTTGGCCCCACCCCCCTTTGCGGAGTGACTATGCCTGGGGGGGGTTTTCTTTTTTTTTTCTTTTTTTCTCCCCCTCCCCTCCCTTTTTTCTTTTTCTTTCCTTTCTCGTGTAGCGCTTGACCGTGACCTTCTGCGTGGAGGAGAGAGTTGATCGTTTCTTTGGGAGGGTGGGACCTTCTTAGTCTCCTAACGGACCGCATGTTGGTTTGAGTATGAGAGTCCGAGTGCTGGGGGTTGTTGGTAGATAGCAATGATGGTCTGTTGGAATTCACGACCGTTCTCTTTTTGAGAGTGATTGCCGGGGGCTTTGTCTATTTACCCCGCTTCTTTCGGTAGAAATTGATGTGGGATGATAGAATTGCTGGCCCTATTTCAGTGTCGCATTCCTGGGTTCGCCTCTCATACGTCAATTCATCGCTAGATCATTTAAAGTAATTTATGCAGTTTAGTTGTTATTATATTTCCGTTTTGTCGTTGTTTTCCGTTTTACCTTCATCAACAGAAAGTCCTCTCATTGTCAATATTTGCAGCATTGGTTTCACCAGTCATCACATCACACTCTAGACAATCCCATACGTCATTGCTGTGAATCTTGCCAGCAGCTATCAAATAACTGTACACATACTGTGCATGAAATACATATATAATGATGTTTTTATTCACTACAGACAAGAAAATCCAAGATGCCATATCAATATCGCCGTAGAATAAAGACGCAGCGGCGCTGCACAAATATCGCTCGTGCCAGAGCAAGCAACCCGCGTTGTGAAAACTTGGCCGTTTCTCAAACAAACCCACGTTATTATACACTCTGAGCGTACGAAGTTCAAAGTGCACACTATTAGTTAGCATGAACTTTCAGTGAGAAAGGATTTGTGGACGGTGCGTACAGCACCCGCTGCGACACCAAGTGGAGCGGCAGCAACCTTGACTTGACAGGTACGTATGGTCGCTTCTAAGCGACAGCGGCGTTGCCAGCGCGCGCACGGATCTATGTCGCGTATAGCGACAACGGCGTGTACTGTAATCGGAAATTAAAAGCAATGGGCCTCATAAATCTCCCTCAGATTGAGGATTGGAAAGATCATGGCTGATTTTGGTACCATTCTTTGTCAGAGTGATGCCCCGGGACAGGTTTGAACTCCTGTTTTGGCTTTTCGATGCGAGCCACTCAACTTCTGCTAGAGCTTGCAGGATCGACAAAATCAAGATGTTGCTTGCTCGTTTTCAGTCCTGCTATTACCCTGGCTGTGAGTTTGCCCTTGATGAAACTATGGTTGGGTTTAGGGGGAGGTTCTTTTGGAAGCAGTACATTCAAAACAAACCAACTAAGTGGGGTATTAAGTGCTTCACTCTCGCTGATAGCTCGAACGGCTATGTGCTGAACATCCTGGTGTACACAGGGAGAAATACACTAGAAGAAGCAGAAAATAGCCAACTCCCACAGCCAGCCCGTGTAGTGATGCACCTGGCAGAGCCTTACCTGCATTGTGGCCACCACCTGTTCACTGACAGGTATTACTCCAGCCTTTCCCTCGCCCAATCACTACATGCTGCTGAGACGGACTTCACTGGAACCATCATGAAAAATCGTGCCGACTTACCACATACGTTTTATTCTCAGCTGCGAATGAGTTCAGGTTAGGTGAGTGCTTACAGGGCAGATCATCGTTTGGCTTTAGCTTGGCTTGCTGAAAGGAAGAAAAAGCCAGTCATCATGATTTCAACTTCTTCCTCAGCTGCAGTCACTACACTTACCTCCCGAAATCACCACGTCCCGCCCCAGGTAAAACCTGTAGTAGACTCCTACAATCACCACATGAATGGTGTAGACATCGCTGACCAGTATGCTGTCTAGAAAAACAGTGAAGTGGTGGCGAAAGGTTGTCTTTTGGCTCTTTGAAATGGCAATGGTCAACAGCTACCTTCTCTATACCGAGTCTACTAGTACACCGATGTCTCACATTGCCTTTCGTCGATCAGTGGTAGAAGCATTCGTATCAGCACACATCACGACAGCTCCCCCACATCCTGTGGGACGCCCACGAAAATGCGCACATGCTGTTGAGGTGGGACCGGAGACGATGAACAAGAGACTGCACCTCATTGACCAACGCTCACAGCATCAGTGCGTAGCTTGTCATGCTGCAGGGAGAAAAACCCTGCCCATCTACTACTGCAAGACCTGCCCTGATATGCCACAGCTATGCCCTACTGAATGTTTCGAACGTTTCCACACCCTACCACACTTCTAGAACAAGCTATGTCTGGTACAAGTAATGTAAATCGTGAATATAACCTACCAGCGTTATCCATAGTAGTTTCTGCCATGGAAATGTGGCCTCCCTGCGGCTCTAAGATGACACTTGGCTTTCTAACACACGAAGAACGAATCTGGGCTTCGTCTGCACGCCTACAACACGCGAACAAAACGGCACGCAGGAACGCGTTAATTCCGCGCATGCGTATTAACGCGCGCAATGAGTTAACATTATCTAATGATGCTAGAGTCCTTTTATAACTATATCAGGTATCTTTTGCTTGTTTAATACAAAATGTTGAATAAATATTCCGAGTCTTTATGGTACGCCATATTAAAAGCAAAATATTCCCTATTACATTTTTTGAACTCTTTGCCTTTCCAAACGGGCATCTCTCTGCTGTTAAGTCAACTTGTATTGATGTAAACATGGTTTTCAGTGATTTTCTTCACAGCCTCATCAAGGTCAGGCTCATTCTATAACAACAATTCGTCCATAGTTATGTTATATACAATGTTGAGGAGCAAGCAAAAGCTCAGTAAGCTCCAAAGAATGGATCATTTGCAGCAGCTGTAATCCTGGGAAGTGAAAAGAAAGATGTATGCATGCACCTCCAATACCACTATACATACTGGCATATAAATTATATTTTCTACCAACTTGACCAACTTGAAATATGAGAAGGAAGTGTACAGTACTGTGTATGCTCACCATATGCATCAGGAGGAAATGAATTTACTTCTTCCTGCTGCTTTGAAAGGGCATCCCTATTGGTTTGTGACTCCAACTCTGCAAAGATAATTGCCAATCTTGGCAAATAAATCAGTAAATCCTGCCAATTTTCTTCAGCAATTTTTATATACCACTCCTTACTCTTTGTAACCATTGCTAATTATTTTTCTAACTGCATTAGTCATTACTGATAGAAAATGATTAATCAAAGTGCATACATATTAAAGAGGAGGGAACTTATCAACGATGTCTTGAACTGAAGGAGAATCATTCAAAATCCATTCTCGTCTAAATCGAAGATTGCAATCAAGAAATTCAAAACTGGTTCCCATTATTTTTAAAACTTGGCTTAGGCTTTTGCAACTCATCTCCTAGCCTTTTAAATTCCTCTATCGGCTCTGAGAAAACGACCCTTATCACGCACATAGTATTGTTGTAGTAGCGGCGGTTTTACAGCGAACTACGTAATTCACCGATTCCCGTTTCCCCCCGTATTCTAGAACCTCTGTCTATCGTCTACAATCTGCGCACTAACTCCGTTCCGTTCCATAGTTATGTCCCTGGGTATCAGGCAAGTACCGTTACTCGTGCGTCGTTATGCGGAATTACAAAAGAAACGTATACCTTTTACGGAGTCATGTAGATGGGAATTCCCCTTTACTACGTTTACCTAGCGGCGTAGAATGCAGCCAGATGCACGTGTGCGCGTAATGTTGTAACACGGACTTGTTACGAGAATACTGAGGTTGAAATTTGACACCTGAAGTTCAACTTTAGACGCGATTTTTTCACGTTAGATGCAGCGGAATGGCAATATGCGAGCGCGCCGGGACTGGCTCCCGTCCGTTAACTTCTGTTAAACTACATTGAACTCTAGTCTGCCCATTCTACACTTTGGGGGAGCCAGACGTTGCGGGGGTGTCCTTTATTGTCACGCGAGCATCACGTGCGTGCCCCGAGGAGGCAGGCCGCTCGCAACGCCGCATGGGGCCTTGGCCTGGCACGTGCTGTCACATGACGTCATGCATTAGGTCATGGCTTTGTACATCGTCCATGTGACCTCACGTGCCCGAACTGCTAATTGCCAGGTATATGGAGCTATTGCAGGACACCCTCCACGGCATACTTCTTTGGGGGAGTATGATTGCGAGCCCCTGTCGTTAGGGGCGAGACCACCCAAGGAGTATTTCCCCCAAAGAGTAAAGGTAATTAACAACTATTTTCTTTTGAATCGTTTGATAGCTAGTAGGTTCACTCTGTCTATGTTCACTCCACACTGCCCTGTGATGCAATGGCGGAGGAGACGGCCTCCAATCGTTTGTGAGGGGTCCTGATGTAGTGGAGGAACTCCGAACTCTGTCACCGACCCAGAAGCTGGATGGTGGAGTCCTCCACGCCCGCCAGGGCTGCTTACATCGCTGCTCCGATACGAAATCTGTGGCCGGCATATTGATGGTCAGGGAGGCCCAGCGCGGCCAGTACCATACGGGTTTCCGTAATAAACTCCTGTTTCAGGAGCGGGCGATTTGTGGATTTAAGGAAGAATGAGCCCTGCTGGTTTCCCTGAGTCGACACGTAGCCGAGAACTGCGGCCACCGGGCAAAGTCACAGCCCGTCTTGCCGAGGACAATGTCCACCCCTCGGCCGAATTGGTCAGTCTTGGACTGGAGGAGGCGGAACCGGAGCATCCTCGGTTCCAAGGATTTGATATCACCCCACGAGAGGTGCAGCCTGGGGTTGAAGTCAGACGACGATGAACGCAGTAGTTTCCCCAGCCGGAAGAAGCCGAAGAAGGCCCTGCAGCAAACGGCCCACACTACTTGCCTTTCTGGGTGTGCTGACCGCTCCAATTCCCCCTTTATCCTGCGGAGCAAAATAGCAGTTACCGGGAGGCGAACCCGCGACGATTGGCTGCTGCCGAGGCAGGAGAGACTGATGCCAGTCAGCACGTCTTCCGGAATGTCCCTATCGGCGTGTGCCTTCTCCTCGCCATCCAGCTTGGTTCGATGCGGCAGAACGACACTCGTGTTTGTTATCATAACTTCGCAATGGAACGGGCTATGCGCCTGAAACAAACTGCAAACTTTAGGGCATTGGTGGGCCTTTAGTTATATCACCAAGAAATTTCCTAATTTGCGCCATAGGGGTCATTTTCTCTGAGCCTCTCACATATTTTAAGAAGAGCAAGACCGATGGCAGTAAGGAAGAAGGCAGGTTTGGAGTAGTGCTAAGGTTTCTTGCTGGCCTATATACACAATTTTCAAGAAACTATAAAATACATTGTAAAGTCCCCTTTAACACCTGTGAGTAGGAAATATTCAACACCCTGTAACATTTCAGTGGATGTTGATGAGCTCTATGTGACTCCAAGCACTGCACAATAGAGTAGAGGGTGATGAAGCTATTCAAGAAAATCAACATGCATTCTCAACCTGAGTGTACTGTAGGTACTGCACATGGTTCCTTCGTCACCACATCTAACCTATACTTAGTGCTGCTTTTTCAATGGGTACTTGCAAGTACACACACAAAATGAAGTTAAGTACACACACACACACACACAATGAACTTGATGGCAAAATAAAGTGAGTGAAAGTTAAGGGTGGTTGAGTGCGTGGGTGAATTAGAATTTGTTCAGCATGAAGTGGAAGCGGGAAGAGAAGGTCTTCAGACCTTCCACAGTCAATAAATCTACTGGGGCGGAGCTCCCTACAAACTTGAGGGAGACTGTTCCCAATGAAGCTTTATCTTCTGGGTCCAGATGCGAGGTCAGTCTGGCTACCAATAATTGGGCTGACTTGTGACTGAGCTCTGAGTTACTGAGTTACTGAGTTCTATGTGACTGGACAAACTTCTTTATCTCACGACATCCATCCAATTGCTACCATTGAGTAGAGAGTCTAAATCTCTAGCAGCACTAGCCGACTCTGGACAGCCGTCTGGTGTATGTTGTAACGATGTTGTAAACTGATTCCTTCTGTCCCCTCTCCGTCTCCTCTGTCTGAGGGTCTGCCCCACAGCGACTCCAAACCCTATGTGGCTGTTCTGGAGCGCGGCTCTCTCCTAATGGCGGACACCTTTACTGACACCGCAACTAGAGTTGTTATTGATGCCACACCCGTGATGAAGCATGGCAGGAAACGCAAGCTCCCAGCGTAGGAGAATATTGAAGGGGACGAGGACCTTCATAGCAAAAAGTATTCCCGGAGAACCAGAAAGAAACCAAAGAGATTTGCGGAGGTATTTTTACCTCCCAACTGTTCCTAGATTCAAAAACAAAAAATGTTAATGAGAGTGTTAGTTAAATAAGTTGCTTTGAATATATGAGTGGGGATAGCTGCTGTTGACTCGTGGCACACAACCCTCTATGTACATCCAGCGTGATGGTGAGAACCTATTACCTAGTCTTAAGGCTCTTATACCGCGAATACGGCCGAGCAGTCCAATTCCATCCATCTTCTCTTGTGCTCCAGCTGACTCAAAAATAGAACCACAAAACTTTGCAAAGCCTTCTTTTTGTTTCCGGACTCCAGAGTAAAGCTCCAGTAGTGCATAAAAACGTGAAACAGTACGCATATAGCACGCGCAAAATAACTGCGCGGAAAATTGCGATTAAGCGGTATGCGTGCGCATGTGCAATAACGAGCGTAATGTGTTAAAATGTCCCAAAGATGGGTACACCTTGATTACACATTTCACCCAGGTCACCTTATTAAGTGCAAAGCACCAGTAATAAACAAGTGCTGTTAAATGGTGTGAATTGTGTCACATTTCAGTTCCTTTTCTGTATGTACAGTAGCACCGATGCAATGGTAGGATATTCACTTATTCAATGTCTATTGACCCCCCCGTTTAGATGTTTTTCTGTGCATTACGAGGTCTGTGTCAATTGCCACATTGCTTATAAGAAAGAGCATGTCTTCCTTCTTGACTTCGACACTTATCACAATCATAGAAAGTGTAGTCGATTTTGGAGATTGCATTTGTATGTGGAAGGCTCTGTATCACTGCCTTAATATGCCACACTTTAAATCTCAGCTGAGTTGTTGACCTAAGGGCTTTTTCTTTTAACTGGCTGGTGTACCACATCATTACAATAACTACCTACTCTCCTCTACCAGAGCTTAAGCTAGTGAAGCTGCGTCGGCAGCTAAGTTGGACAACTTCATTGGAACTTTATTTCACTGCCTATGTCTCATACGTCAAAGACAATCATATATCTGCATGGGTCCCAATTTTCTAATATCTACACGCAGTGTCCCTTAGATCTCTCTCTCTCTTTTCTGCATTTATCTTCTTCTGTATTGGCACCATCTTCGCTTCTACAGCTGCTATGGAAGGGAAGGTGCATGTACAGTGTACCCTGTGTAGATGATGGTCCACCCTAAGGTGTTGTTCTGTAATTCTGTTGGCTTAATTTTTGTAAACTGTACTCCATGCGTGTATTCAAACCCACCATATTGCGTTTTTGGTGGGCGAAGTGGGCCTACCCAGTCTAGAATTTTCTTTAGCACAACAACTAGTTAAACTCACCGCCTTGTGGGCGAACCTCTCGATCGATCGTGCAATTAAGTCTGCAGTGTGCATGAACATGTATGGCTGATAGGTCTTAGAGCCACTCCATGTAGGTTGTTGGAATTTACCTTGATGGACTTGTCGATGAAGGCTTTATTTGACTTGTCCATTTTTACTGCAATTTTAGCCTTGCACCACTATACTTCTCAATCAATGCTGAACTGCCTGTAACAAAACCGCAGAAAACATCGTATTGTGTGTTGTTCAGATTCCCATCCCTTCAAAAGGATGAACCGGAGGTGAAGCAAGTCGTAACAAAGCTGGACAGGAGAAATTAATGACTTGAGTGGAGAAGACATCATCTCTCAGTACCCTGAGCAGTGACCCTGTTGAAAGCTGACTCTTTCTCCTGATGAAGTCCCCTTCACTGAAGGTGCCCTTTGTGAAAGAGTGAAGACTTCTCTCACCTTGCTGGTCTACTCTATTCCTTAACCACTCGACCATTTTGAGCTGGCTGCCAGGCAGGGAATTTTTATCATCTTTTTTCTCTATCTCCGTCACTGCTAGTTCTGTAGTACTAAATTATCTAAGACATAATTCCATGCTGAAAATTTCTAAATGTCACCTCTTAGGTGACATAAGAATGACGTAATACTCACACCTGTTATGTGAATAAAGAACCGCTGGTCAAGGCAGAGAGTGCTCTATTTACTGAGCTACCACGACAGCTCAGCAAGCAGGACTCTAATTTTTGGCCCTGTCCCTCCACTTTCAGTCTATCGTCTTCTCCCCCTTTGATCGACACAATGAGATGATATTCTTTTAATCTGTCAAGAGTGAGCTGTATCAAAGTAGGCAGCTTCCCTGGCCTTCTCCGCTCCAGAATCTTATTTTACCATGCATGCCTCCTACTTGATAATATGTCCACGTTTCACACTCAGAGTTGCCGCGTTTACCGAGAAAAACGGTGGACAGACGCACGGACAGACGCACACCCACCCACACACACACAGACAGACCAACTGCAATAACCCTCGCTGCGCATGCGTGCAGGCGAGGGTTAATTATACACGTAGGACTATGTGATAACAAGTATGGTACACATCCGCAATGTGGGCAAAAACACATCAGCAGTTGAATGTATATTCTGGGGTCTCGGTATATCTCTATGTATCCAGTGTCTGGTGTCAGGGAAGGGAAAAAATCCCATGTTGGTGCATCTTGAAATTGACGGCCAATTTCCCCTCTCCCACGGTGCCCTCTGTGCTAGTGGGAAGTGGCTCACTCTGATCGAACATCATGTGTAGCACCTCCAGTGCCGAGTCTAGCTCGTCTCTTCTGAGTTTTTGGACGCAATCCAAGGAGTAATCCCTCACACCACCTCAGTAAAACTCCATTATATCTTTCATTCAGAGGTGTCTGACGGACCAGAGACAGATATATAAAGTCCTTGAAGGCCGCACAGGACTCAGTTGGATTACGACCTAGAGAAGGAAAGACAAAGGCTGCTTCAAAATGGCAATGTATATATATGTGCAAATGCATTCAGCTGTGCCTTGTGAAGCTATGTAGGGATGTGTTGGATGCACCCATCACGTAAATAATACATACGTAACCCCTCAGACTGGATATTTTGTTAGGGGGGTTACGCATGATTGTATGATATATAGCCTTGCTGAGGCAACCTCTTGTTTCCACCGTAGTGCTTCTCTACATCACCCATTCATTTGGTGGAATGTGTTTACACTTGTTTGACTTGTTTCAGATTGCTACTGTATGTAATATGGTAATAAGTAGCGAAAGTGATACCCGCTGCGCCACATGTTAACACTTTGCAGGCCAATGTGTGCCGTTGGCTCTCATAAGCCAATAATAAAAACTGTATGTGGAGGTTTACATAATACAGAATTTTCTGAATGAACACTGAATACGAGCCGCCTGCTAAGCATTTGTGTACTGAATCGCTAGGGCCTCAGGCTGATCTGCAAGTGGAAACAGCTACTGCGCATCAAGAACGGCAGTACGAAGATGAACCGTCCGACATCGACAGTGACTGCCACGAATCAACTAGCTAGTTCTACGCATGCAAGTACATGTACATCCAGGAGCACATCCTCTAATGAAAAGCACTAAAGTGCAAAACCCTTGACGGTTAACAATGAAAAACACAGCCATGTACTATGTCTTCAAAGCATAGCTTCGCACACAAAGATGCAATACAACTGGCAGCAGCTGCTTCAGCAACAGAAAATGTGGTGCCAGCCTTGAACCTGCACAATACCGCGCACTACCATTAACCGCCATAGACGAAAATTCGCGCAGGTCTTACCTCCTTCAGGAAGGCGGCGCTAGCAGCTCTGTCCATTGTTGTAGGTCCTTGGAACCTGCGCTTTGCTGTCTTTATTTCTTGGCAAAGCGATAAATAGCGCATACAACAAATTACGAGCCACTACTCGATTTGTTTGGCATAGACATAAAAATCAAAAATGGGTATTACTAAGAATGCAAGTGATAAAACAATTGAAGATATGCAATTAAAGAATTGTTGTTGGAGAAGGGAAGGCTTCAAGTCCCTTCTTCTACACCCTGGCCTAGTGTGCATGACTGGTTGCAAACAAACTGTTTAAGTAAAGTATAAACAGTTTACGCCAACAACCTCTGGGGCTCAAGTGAACACTTCGGCAGCCCTCTGCTCAAATTTACAGGTGCATGCCCACCTTGAACTCTTTACCAGCATCACAGGCATACTTCGCTGGTGCCTTCAGGAAACATTTCTGCTTCGGCAATTTTTAACTTTGGATATCCACCTGCGAAACTGCATTGATATTCTCCTTGCGTTAACGGCGGCTGGAAGAATTTGGCTGGGGCTGCACCACCTCCCACTTTGTACAAGCTAGCTGAACATTAATTGAGCCGCTCGTCAGGCTGTGGACCGTTTCCAATTCTCGCAGAGTGTAGAAATCGACACACTTGCCACCTCTACGAATGCTCTAGACCTCACTATAATGCGTGGTTTTCCATGCATATGTGTAGCGATTGCTTTTTGATGCACAGATTTCAGTTTATGGCTTCAACCTTAAAGATTAGCTCATATGGCCAATTTAGGTACGTTATTGATCACTAAAATGGGCTATATGTTTACTGGTATTCTTTTATTTTTTTGCTCTGTTTCTGCATATTTTCTTCAGTGAATTGTCACATAAACTGTGGTGTGGTGAAACCTTCAATATCCGGGAGAGCAAAGTGTCTTGTAAGTTTTACACTTTATGTAACAAGCACTAGGTATTATTAACCCTCTTACCGCGTACTTCATATATTTATGCACGCGTTGTATATCTAGCCAGCGCGTACTACATATATTTATGTCGCGCGATATTCATCTACCTTGTGCTCCAGCAGGGACAGCCACTAAAGTCTCTTGGCAGGCAACACGCTAGTAGGACAAATAACGAAGCTCCTCCCATTTATTGATTGTGCCACACCCCTTTATTCTAGCACGGAAACGCGCGGCACTTGCGCAGCTGCTAGCAATGCCCACCATTGCAACCGCTGCAACCGCTACTAGCGTAAGCATGGTAAACAAGCTGCAACTATGGCATCAACCTCCAGTGGCAGGCTCTACAGTTTGGATGATGATGTTGCTGAGATGATGGAAGATGTTGATCATGAAGAATTGAGTGATGATGATTTTGAGGGGTACATAGATGACGACAATGAACAGTCCCAGCGAGAGACAGAGATGAATGCTGCACACCTCGACATCGGTGAGGAGTGTGAGGTAGGGGAGCCTCATCCCACTTCGGATCCTCGACAAGTTAGTCGAACAGACAAAAATGTACGCCTGCCAGTACATCAGTAGTCACGATCTCCCACCTCAATCAAGAGTACACAGTTGGACCAAGGAACCATTCACCAGAGACGAGCTCCACAAATTCCTCTCCCTCATCATTGTCATGGGTCTGGTAAACCTCCCTATATTGAGGATCACTGGTCTACTACATGGCCTTACTCCAGCCTAGCTTGCTCAAAAGTAAGCTAGGCACAAAAATATGATAACACTCAAAAAACAATGAACACATGCAGAATACTGTCAATATAAACTGTACTTGCACATCAGGTCCTGAAAGGAGATTGATTTTCCCTGACTTTTTACCTGAAATACACTCAAGTCAATACATACACACAGACGCATTCTATATTTTAGGTGCTGAAAAGAGATCGATTTTCCCTGATCCTGAAATTCCTCCATCTCAATGACAACTCCTGCTACATCCCAAAAGAGCAACCGGTCACGATCCTCTGTATAAGCTTCGATCCCTGCTGGATCCCCTCATTGCCAACTTCCAAGCTTCCTACACCCTTCACAGGGAGTTGTTGATCAATGAGCCAATGGTGGGTTTCAAGGGGCGGCTGTTTTTCATACAGTACCTACCCAAGAAGCCCACCAAGTGGGGCATGAAGGCCTATGTCTTAGCTGACAGCTGTACGGGATACGTATACAACTGGAGGCTGTACACGGTAAGTCATGAATACAAAATAACATGGTATATACATAGTGACAGCTATACACCACTTACGTAGGGAAAGATGAATCGTTGGATCTGGGATAGCGCATGCAATTGTTGTGGTATTGCTGAAAGGCCTGGAGGGCAGAGGTCACCATGTGTACACGAACAACTACTACAGTGGTCATGCTCTCTTCTCCGAACTACGTGACCTTGGATTTGGGGCATGTGGAACTGTCTGAGTCAATCGTCGCGGGCTGCCACCTGAGATGAAGACAACACTTGCAAATGGGAGATACCATTTCAGCGCAGGTGGACGAATCAATGATGGCTCTCAAGAGGATGGACAAAAGGCCAGTGTCAATGCTCAGCACCATCCACGACAACTCCATGACAACAAAGGTTCGCCGCACACGTCGGGCTGTGGGAGGGCAAGAAAAACTCAGAAAACCAGTTGTCGTGGAGCAGTACAACAAGTACATGGGTGGAGTGGATCGTTCCGACCAGCTCCTTTCCTACTGTGACTTTAGCCACAGGACAGTGAAGTGGTGGAAACGGGCAGCTTTCCACTTGATTGACATGGCAATTGTCAATGCATACATCATGAAAACTGAACAGCTCACGCCATGCACACATTATCTGTGACGACGGGCAAGAAGCTTACCCATGAGCAGTTTCGTATCGAGCTTGCAAAGGAGCTGCTCTTTCAAGCCTCAGTGGATGTCTCAGAGAGCACGCCAGTCAGCCACGGACGAATTCAACGTCCACTTCCTCCCCAGGCCCGACTTACAGAACGCCACTTCCCAGATCATCTTCCGTCTACACCATGTGGAAAGAAGGCACAAACAGACTGTGTAGTGTGCAGCAAAAAATGGGGACGCGGACGCAAAACAACAATGTACATGTGCAAGCAGTGCAAGCTACCTATGTGCCCTATCACGAAAGTAGATCCCCAGAGGTACCTATAATCGTGTTATTATACATCCAACAAACGCTCCTTCTATCACCTTTGCCTTCCATTCATCCTTCAGTTTAGTGTAAAATAGTCCTAGAGATAATAAAATTACAGTCTGAACTCAGCATGAGTGAAATAAAGAACGATAAAAATAGGTACTTTTTCCCGTGAAGACGGTCTTGTCATCTCGTAAACAACACGAGAACGCGGTAAACACTCGAGTATCCAGCGTGGGGGACTCAAACCTCTTCCAGTGCATGCCGAACGACACCCACCACTTGACGTCCGCTTGGCACTCGGCGTTGAGCCGGACGCGATAATGCTTCTGGAAGTGGTGGGTGTTTGCCAGCAGATCGTACAGCCGGCGCATAAAACATCTGCCCGTACGCACGACTTTGCAGGCGTGCTGGAGCTGGCCCACCAACGACTCCAACTCCCGCCTCAGGCCGGACTTACGCCCCTGCCACTCCGCTAATAGAGTCCGGAGCCTCTGCAGCTTCTCCGCGGGAAGGCGGAGAGTCATGGCGACCGAGTCCACCTCGATTCCCAGAATGGTCAGCTGGGTTGCTGGACCCTCTGTTTTGTCCTCCGCGAGAACGACGCCGAGGTTATGTGCAGTCTGCTGCAACAGTCCCTCTTCGCATTGTGAATCGTGAAGTCATCGATGTAGTGAAAATGTATTTCACCCCTGCCTGGCGCACCACCCACTCCAATGCGTCCGCCAGGGCAGAGAATATCAACGGGGCCGATCGCAGACCGAACGGGAGCGACGCGTCCACGTAGTAATGCCCCTTCCAGCTCATGCCGAGAAGGATACGGTCCTGAGGATGGACCGGCACCTGCCGGTACGCTATGTTTTACATCACTCTTGGCCAGGAGAGAGCCGCGGCCAAGAGCCAGGACGCACGCCGCGATCTGATCCACCGAGATATATGAGAGGGAGCAATCATCGGCACTAATAGCATCATTAACGCTGGAACCCTCCGGCGAGGACAAGTCCACGATCAGCCGCCATTTGTTAGGTTGGCCCCGCTTCGGGATGACGCTGAAGCGGCTCACGAGCAGACACGGCACGGGTGTATGCTTGAAGGGCCCCAAGACCCGACCCTTGCGACACTCCTCCGCTAAATAGTCAGAGACTACTGCTGGGTGCTCATACGCCGATGCCATATTGCGACTCGCCGACTGTGACTGATCAATGCGGCCGTAATCGAACCCGATCCGGAAACCCTCCCTCACGCCGGCCGTGATTAGGGTCCCTGTCTGGGTGGAAACGCAACGCCTGCTCCCACGCCCGCCAATCCAACGGAGACGCGACAGGTGCGAGGGACGAAGGAACGGGTGGTAGGGGGGACTTGTGAGCTGCCAACGCCCTCAGCTGAGGCTTGAGGGAACCTAGAGCAAAAGTGTGAAACCTGTCGTTACTAATAGCGTAGCTAAGCTTAGATTAGACGTGAGTGTTTCACATGCTTCATGCGCCATAAGGGGTGCGCATGCGCAGTGAGGGTTACAGTACTTGGTCTGTGTGTTTGTCTGTCTCTCGACACCTGTTCTTGCACTACTGGCTACCAGGCAGCCTATGAGCTATACAAACGGGTTCAGAACAACGCGAGCCTGAATATAATATAAAAAACGACTGCATATGACACTCATGGCCCAACCCTTCAATAAGCGGTACCGGGCATATGTATCATCGAGGGTTTGCACTAGTGCTTTTCAGTAAGAAGAATGAACAGATTGCATCATCCTAATCTCCACAATCTGGTATAGCCAGAGTTTTTCTTAACGGATTCACCGCCATAGACGCATATGTGACAGGCTCTGAGAAAACGACCCTTATGACGCAAAAACCGCAAAATATGTTTGTATGCTAGACCGAAGGTCCTATATATGCTCTATAGTTTGCCGTTTGTTTCAGGGGCGTAGCCCGTTCCGTTGCGAAGTTATGAGCACAAACGCAAGTGCCATTCCGCGGCATCTAACGTGGAAAATCGCGTCTGAAGTTGAACTTCCGGTGTCGAATTTGAACCTCCGTATTCTCGTAACAAGTCCGTGTTCCAACATTACACCATCACCCACAATTGGAACTTCCGGAGTTTTTTTTGCCAGGGCTGTCTTCTCTACCTTCCCAAGGCCACTCGCGCGTCTTTCTGCCGTGGTGGAAGGAGAAGAGGGTGGGTGGGTCGCTTCCACGGAAGCTGCCACATCTGGAAGGAAACTGTAAGTAAGCTAAAGGGAGAAGGGAGGGCTTTAAGCGTACAAGCGCGAGCTCTACACGTAGCTAGCTAGTAGATCAAACTGTGCTGTGGCACCGATATTGTTTTATTAGTGAAGTAGTTATATCCGTAAGTAGGTTATGCAGGTATAGATAGGCTATTCTTCTGGTGCAGGTGTGCGCCTTCTCTTGGGGTTGGGCATGGGCGGATGTGGAGTGGTTGTGTCTCGATGTTCCTCCGAGCAGAAAGGGCGGATTCGCTCGTACAAGTACCACTGTCGTTCGTATGACAGGCCCTTCGGTGTAATGAGAAGTGCAAGATTGTCTGGAGCAGGGTGCCAGTCATCCCGAAGGAGAGACAGTTTGGTTTCTGCGGTGTCTGCGTGCTCTCGGCGAACACGTTTCCTGGAGACGAAGAGGAGAAGCGGAAGTGGTGGTACTTTTTTATGTTCTGGAGCTTCCGAAAGTGGGGGAGAAGGAAAGAAGCCCAATCATACGTCGGCACCACCTCAGTATCCTCGGTGTGCACAAGTTGTGACACATTGCACACAGCAGAGGAGTCTACGACAGCAGCGATGTCAGCCATGCAGTCGACTTTGGTACGCTTGAAGAGGCGCTTGAAGAGCCCAAAACACCAGACCGGGCTGAACTTGGTGTGCCCAACAACCAAAAAAGAGTAAGTAATGTTAGTGTGTCGTCCTGTCATCACTCTCCACATCAGGTAGTCGATCATCGCGTTGTTTTTTGTTTTGTCCCGTACAGTTGTCCGCGTGAAGAAAGATGTCTGTTTCCCCCAGACCGTAAAAATCGAAGAAGTAGTGCAGCCTACTGATCACTGCGTTTGCCCCCTTCCCTATCTCGCCAGACTCATCAGTAAGGAAGTTGATTTGGCGAGGTATTGCCTCACAGTGTACCCCAAAGACAGAACACTTCCTCGGAGTAAGGAAGTAATTGGGGCCTGGCTGCATCGGGTCCGATGGAAAGTGAACCTCTAAAAAAATTCACTTACTTTATTTTTCTAATAAATCTCTTACGAGTTGAATGCTTTATTAGGACAAACCTGCTGTGCATAATCGAAGCTGTAATGCACTCGGATGTCGTTGGAGTTGCGATGTGGCTGGAAGGAGGAGGGGGAGAAAAAGAAGCATTGTTATGAAAGTGGGCCCTTACCGATCTGGAACAATCTTCGCAGGAGACAGTGTAGAACGATCGCTCCATCTGGATGATGCGGAGGTGCTCCTGTGCCGCCCGGACTGCCTCCGACTTCTCTTCCTCTGAGAGGTTGGCGGAGCGCTGAATGGCTGTGCTCGCCTTCTGACACTGCCAGCAGAGGTCGGTCATGGGCTTCATCAGGATGATGGAAGGAAGAAGCGATCGCCATAGACCTGTGAAGGTGGAGTAGCCCACATCTCTGATGGAGTCGCTCGTCGCTGCTGTCTGATTGACCTTCCAGATCGCCCGCTTGGAGACAGAAGAGGGGAGCAGTTTGATGTCGGACCTGCTATATCCTGGTACTCTTCCTGGCAGAAGAAGAGCGTGCTTCTCAGCGTAGTTCAGCACGAAGCGAACTACATACTCAGTGGAGGACAGAGAGAGGGCGTGAGCAGGACTGCGCTTGATGTTTCAGTGCGTGTCGCCAGCCCGTTTGAGCGTAGGCTCTTCTTGAGGTTCTTGTAACAGGTCTCTCCGATGTTGTGGAGGAAGCGAAACATCTTCTCACACACCTGTTTGCCTTGGTGGTGGAATGTGTAGGCTGTTCTCTGTCGGTCTCTCTCTCTGTTTCTGTTGTGTGGGGTGGTTCTGGTGTCGTCGTCCATTCCAGCCATCAGCTGACCCATCACCACCATGTCGAGCTCTGAGCGTGTGAGCTCAGAGCAAGACTCTCGCACTGACAGAAGATGATCGGTGGAGAACTGGGAGGAGCAAGACGGGAGGCGATACCTGGGAGGAGCAAGGACGGGGGCGTGTAAGCTCAGAGCAATACACTCGCACTGACATAAGATGGTCAGTGGAAAACTGGGAGGAGGGACGGGAGGCGATTTTTGTGACCTTTCCTGCAGCCGCACGTTGTTTCAGTCATGGCCACTACACTCGCCCTCTCGTCAATGTCCACCTGCCGTTCCTCGATGTCCACGTCTGCCTGTCCCGAGATCACTTGCTCCATCACCTCATGCACGCGCTCCTCTGTATGTACGAACTCTACCTCCTCAACTTCCTCTTCCTCATCCTCTTGACTATGTGCTTGAGACTCTGCAAGCCGTGTTATTATTTTTACTATTATAATTTTTTTAAAGGATTTTATTACACTTACCTGCTTCTTCTTCACTCTCACTGTCGCTCAGTTCACAAGAAGTACCACCTGATGGCATGGTGAAGTAGTCTTGTATAACATCTATGAGTGAAGCCTGGTCTCCCTCCTCCAGTTGGAGGAGGCTGTTGATAGCTGAGGCAACGTGGGACGTCCTAGAAGTGCTCTGAGAAGCCATTGTTCTGCACGCGCGTGTATTCGAATTGATTGATGCGTTGCCTAGGTAACCGTACTAATGGGGAATTCCCGTACGTGAC
>CASHTH010003527.1:0-39834 GCA_030341885.1 Geodia barretti
TATGATGCGGTACCATGCCCCTCCCTATATACTAAGTACTACCGTACTTAGTGATTTAACGAGACTGGCAATCTCCCAGAGAGTCACTCCAAAAGACCACACATCGGACGAGGTCGAGAACTCTCCGTCGCGGATTGACTCAATGGCCATCCACCTGATTGGGAGTCGCCCCAGCTCACCCTTCATGTACACCAGTCCCTTCTCCTCTTCAGAGATGTCGTCCAGACCAAAGTCGGCTATCTTGACGACCTTGTCGGCCGTCAGGAAGAGATTGCGACAGGCCACATCGCCGTGGACTACCCCAATACTAGCCAAGTGCTCCTGTGGTTGCGAGAGACAGAAGGGAGAGGAAAAGTAAGAAGAGGGAAAAGTAAGAAGGAGAAGAAAGCGACAGGAGAAAGAGAAACAAAGCTGTCTACTGAACATTGAATACGTAGTTGCACAATCATGTGATGCAAAATTGGAAATGGGGGCAAGTCTGATGCTGTAAATGCCGATACCCCTACTTCTGAAAGAAGTGGACTCAAGAGAAACAGAGCCTGCAATACTTCCTTACGTTCTCTGCCTACCATGGCCCACATTAAGAGCTCCTACAATTGAGAATGTATGTATCTCTCTCACCAGTCCCGCTGCCACGTGGGAAGCAAACAGCATCAGGTCCTGTGGCTGGAGGCTCTGCTGGCTGCTGTGCTGAGGCAGTGTGTGTGGGAGTTTGTGTCCACTTGCTCCGTTCTGGTAGTCCAGCATCTGCAGCTTTGACTGGTATATCTGTAGGTCATGCAAGAAAAGGAGAGTGAAGAGAAAGCAACAAGAAATAGAAGGGGAGCAAGGTTGACAGCATAGAGAGGTGTTCGGTCATAGATATACTAAAGAGCGACGAACATGCAAAGGGGAGCATAAGGAACTTTAGTATTATCATAGGCCTATAGCCTACCTAATGTCAAGAGGTGCACTGTGCATTCATTTTCAGCTACACTTGTGTTTCCTTGCCTGTGAGCACTCTACACTAGACCAGGAGCACATGATGTGGCTTATGTGCTCCCGACAATGCCCACACCCATTCTCTTTCTTTCTCTCGTATCTAGGGTGTATACCTCCCATCTCTGGCTCCTGAGGTAAGTGAGGAGGTCCCCCTGCTCGGGGTACTCTGTGAGCAGTGAGAGAGGCTCCATCTCTGTCACACAGCCCACCAGACACACCAGGTGCGGGTGCTGGTACTGCGCAACCTTCTTGGCCTGCAGAATGTGCTTCAGGAAGATCTGTCTGTCCTGTTCCGTTGCATCATCTGAAACCAATACAGAGAAACGTGCAGAGGCAGTTTGGGTTTCCCAAAGAAATCCCAGAAAATTTAGTGTTTAACAAAATTGTTTCCCATGTAACTCTGCTTGATTATTGACTGACTTAAGTTGGGAATCTCATATCTAACACTTGCCTCTTTCAAGACAATGCTTAGTGCTCACCTTTCAGTTGCTTCACAGCAACTACAACTGAGTTGCTCGCATCGAATTTCTTAACGCTGCTCTTCTCAGTAATGGTGCTGTCAAACAGTCCCTGGTACACCTCCCCAAAGGCTCCCTCCCCGAGTCTGCTCTGAATGGCCACTTGGTTGCTGTACACTTCCCACTGGTCCAGCTTGCCCGCCATGTACTTGTCCTTCTCACTAGTCTTGCGGATAAACACCGTGTTTAGCCTCCTCTGCAATTGGCATAGGTCACAGAGAGTGTTGTGGTATCGATAATCGACACTTATTCGTAGTTAGCATAGGGATGTGTGCATCAATAGTGGTGGGATAGTTGGACACCGGTTCATGACAAAACTGCACAGCAGACAACCAAAGGGAATATACTGTATCGTAAGGTTAGACATTGGTTGCTGGTACAACTGTGCACCAAGGGGCACTGCATTAAAGTCTCACACACATTTTGCTTGTAAGTGCAAGTAGACAAACAAGGATCTGCATATTTACAGATTTTACTAAACCACCGCATTAAAGCCCCTACACTTGTGTCAGGAGAAAGTAATACTGATTAAGGGAAGAGTGTCTTACTATTCTCCTTTGCTTCCTGTTCCTGAGAGTAGGATAGTAGGCAAGGAAGAGGATGACAAACACAACCACCACACACACCAGCAGAACGAGGACGACTGCTACCACAATGTAGACCACTTCTCTATCGTCTCCTCCACTATCGCTTGTCTGTCCACCTGTACAATGGAGAGAAAGAGACGGGGAAGAGAGATTTTAGTGATATGTGGGTATCAATGCAATGTGTAAACTGGCGGCACCGTTTTATTGACTGCTCTAATTGTAAGGATTGCAAAGCGTCTGGAGGATGAAAGGCTGCGTAGACACCGGATATGATTATACTCGCTTTCGTCAAATTTTTATTGTTGAGGAACCGTACATCGCCGCTTTACACCGGCAATCGCTGCACATCAAACTCAAATGTATGACAACTTTCAGTGCCTGTGATCCGACAAAACTATTAGTATCAATGACGCTGATTCCTCTAGGCTATTACTGATTTGGCGAGCAAGTCAGTCGGGTTAGCCTACAGAAGTCTGTCTCGTACAGCAACAACACTGCTGCCACTGTCACTTCGTCGCACAGTTGCCAAGGCCAATGACGCAAACAACCCTTTGAAGAAGCCATAGGGTTGTTAGCACCTGTTTTGTGCATAACGCTTATGTGCCTACAAGTGTAGGCGTGAGGTCGTGTCGCAGCAAGTACACTGCCAACTGGTTCTTCCTGTGGTAAACACTCGTGGCATATCCCTCTTACCAGCGGAATGCTTTGTGTAAGGAGCTGTGTGTACAGCAACAGTGTGTAGGCGAGATGAGAACCGATTTACTTCTCAAGAACATCAGAATAGATAAAGTGTATGAACGTGATATGCGAGGTAGATGCACCACTGAAGCAGAACTCTTATCCTCCGGTGCCGCGTCAAATGGCAATGCTAGGTAAACTATAACTAGCCCCGTGCTTGCTGCACAAGTTTAAATTGGAGAACCAATTGAGTACCGTTTTTTTACCTTTTCTAGTTCATTGTTTGCATACATGTGTTGGTTATACTGAAAGGAGTTTGTGTTACATGCCGTTCTTAGTTAAGCAATCAGCAAGAGTAATCCAATAGTCATAGTAGTACACTGGGTCACAGAACAAGCTGTTGAGCACATGTAGTCTGGTGGCTGTCGTGTGAAGTGCCAACAGCTGCAAAACTGGACCTTCACCTAGTACGACAGCGTCTCTGAGTTGGTTGTTTATGTCAGACTACAGCCACTTTGTGACAGAGTCAGCCCTCTTGTGCCCTCTTGCCAAATCAAGCCATTAGCCACTCAGACGGTTATGTTTTATTACTACCGCTTTTTGCATGTGTTACATGTGATTACAATTAATTCGTATTTTTGGGTTCTTGGTCCCTCTTTTTTCACACTGAATGCTCAAGGACGATTACTTTACACACCGTTGGCCTCCATTATATTTCTAATGCCCCAAGGTCTATGTATATTCATTTCAGTTTCAATTTTGAGACACATCAATTGAGGACTTAGCTCCATATTATACCTGCGTTGGATTCCACAGTAGAGGGCAGAGTGCTGGTAGTGGGAGTAAAATGAGGTAGTTCTAGGCAGAAAGCATCACTCCATGGACCCTCTGCCATGAAATGTGTCACTGCCTTTACCTGTGACATCACACAGCAATAAGTCATACATAATGTCTGTATAAAGATTATCACACAAAGCGAAGAAGCATCCAAAAGACAAAAACAACTATCATGAGTAGTAGTAGGTTGATGATGTTTTCTACTGGGAAACTTATGCAAGGAGGTCATAATTGCTGCAAGTTACTTTACTGATTGCCTATAATCGTCTGAATTGCGCGATTATAAACATCAGGTAGAGCCGGTTTAACAGTATGGAGTTGACTCTTCAAAGATGTGCTGCACTGGCTCTGGTAAAACTCTTACCTGTATGTAGATACAGGGTCTGGAGTTGTCCAGTGTCAGTCTGAGTCCACTGATGGTAGCCGTAGGTTCAGTCTGCCGGGAAATGAAATCACATGTTGGAATGTCACAACACTGGTAGAGAACCAGCCAAATTGCTAACCGTTTAGGAAATAAGGCCTAGCACTTTTGTTAGCAGAATTTCATTGATGCAAGGAATTGGCTAAATATAGAAGCGAATTTATTAAGTGCCATTCAGTATACTTCGTTGATTTGAGTTGAACAAAAAGACAGTAGTCATCATTTTACTTTTCTCTTATGTATTAGTTTTACACGCATGTGTATACTCTAGTTATCAAGCAGGCTGCGCGACATTAATGGGTCTCAAACGGTTCTGTATAATTCTCACTGGTTGAAGTTCATGTATTGGAGTGGACCCAGTTGTATTGTCGCGTGCCACCCTCAGTTGATAGTAGGCCACCTCAGCCTCCACCCCCTCCCATGCAACTGCAATGTCCAGTGTAACAGTGGAAATCTTGGACTCTGCGATCGGTTTGATCAGCTCTGCAGTCACGCCCACCACCTGAGCTGGTAGTAGGGCCTCTGCAGAGAAGGTCTGTCGGCGCGGGGCAGGGATTAACACAACCAGGGAGAGGTCTCCTGGATGGGACTTTAGCTGGGGAGAGAGATAAATGCACCATCAGTTTTAGCCGAAATACTATGTTTAATGCATCTGTTTGCATGGGGAGAGAGAGAGAGCACTATCAGTTTTATATATGTTTAAAATGCATCAGAGAAAGGTGGCACTGATTCATTGACTCAACTTTAAAATCACTGTTAGCCAAGAAAAAGTTGGTATATTATTTTCCTATATATGTGGAGGCAATGATGCGCAGGGTTGCAAAATGCACATACAAAGACTCCCCCAAAACCAAGAGGGCATACGTAACTTACTGTTATCTGATGTTTGAAGTTTTTCTCATCATACTTGGCGCTCTGAGTGTGATGGTAGGCCAGTCCACTGCTTTCCTGCAGGCAAAAGCACACAAAAAGTTTTTTCGCTAACATGTACAAACATTAAGGGATTTTACTAGAAATCTATGGTGATAAAAAGGTTATCAAGCAGGCTGCGCGACATTAATGGGTCTCAAACGGTTCTGTATAATTCTCACTGGTTGAAGTTCATGTATTGGAGTGGACCCAGTTGTATTGTCGCGTGCCACCCTCAGTTGATAGTAGGCCACCTCAGCCTCCACCCCCTCCCATGCAACTGCAATGTCCAGTGTAACAGTGGAAATCTTGGACTCTGCGATCGGTTTGATCAGCTCTGCAGTCACGCCCACCACCTGAGCTGGTAGTAGGGCCTCTGCAGAGAAGGTCTGTCGGCGCGGGGCAGGGATTAACACAACCAGGGAGAGGTCTCCTGGATGGGACTTTAGCTGGGGAGAGAGATAAATGCACCATCAGTTTTAGCCGAAATACTATGTTTAATGCATCTGTTTGCATGGGGAGAGAGAGAGCACTATCAGTTTTATATATGTTTAATGCATCAGAGAAAGGTGGCACTGATTCATTGACTCAACTTTAAAATCACTGTTAGCCAAGAAAAAGTTGGTATATTATTTTCCTATATATGTGGAGGCAATGATGCGCAGGGTTGCAAAATGCACATACAAAGACTCCCCCAAAACCAAGAGGGCATACGTAACTTACTGTTATCTGATGTTTGAAGTTTTTCTCATCATACTTGGCGCTCTGAGTGTGATGGTAGGCCAGTCCACTGCTTTCCTGCAGGCAAAAGCACACAAAAATTTTTTTCGCTAAGATGTACAAACATTAAGGGATTTTACTAGAAATCTATGGTGATAAAAAGCTGCGCTTTCAAATTCGTCACTACCCATTAATTTCCTCCCTCTTTAACCCAAAGAGTTTTTGTACTCACATTTGTGAAGTAGACTGTGGAGGACAGAGTCTCTCTAGTGTTGTCAGGGGCAATGAGATCAACCAGGACCTCGAATGACCCGACAGCTCTCTGGACGTTTGTGTCGTCCGGCATGCTCCAGTCCAGCTTGTAGGTGAAATTGCCTGTCTTGTCGTCCCACTCCTGACTCCACTGCGGGTCCAGCGGAACTGGCGTCGTGTCTGAGCCTGAGATCAGCAATTGTACCAGTAGTATATACAGTGAAACCTCTGAATAAGGGGTACCTTGGAGACATTGAAAGTGTCTTTATGAAGAGGTAATAATGTACTTTAGTATGGGGCAGAACCAAGTGTCCCTTATATAGAGGTGTCCTTTATTCAGAGGGTCCTTTTTCGGAGGTTTCACTGTATACATTTGTACTGATGGTAGTACTATGGCTCTGACTCTTCAAGGGCAAAAAACATTGCTGATGCGAGGAAAAGAGGATTTGGGAAAACTTGTGGATATCAAAATGTCAGGACCTAAACTTCTCAGTGCTTCCAGAGTTCCTAATGCTTCAGCTTAGAGCGCTAAGAGTGCTTCTTAAGGTTCTACTCTACTATATTGGCTGCCTCTATTTAGTTTTTCTTTGAAGGCTAAGGAATAAAAGGTGCTGGAGCCAAAGTTAGTGTGTTAATGGGATACGGTTCACAGAACCACGGGGAAATTCTGCATGCTTGTGGTATGCTAGTGGACAACCCATCTTGGCTCACTAGAGATATGGACTTTGTGAACATCCGGTGGATAGGTTGGACATATACTGCGATCCAAGGACACTGCTTCGATCTGGTGAAATGACAAGACAGAGTTGAGAGGTACAAGAGATAGACTTGTAGGGAGAGTGTTAGGTTATACCGTAACAGTGTAGCGGCAGTCACTGACTGGTCCATCTCCCACAACTCCAGCCGAAATGTACCATCTTAAGTCGTCACCAGTACTACTCCTCTGTGTGCGATATAAACCACTGTGTTAACCTACAGCACATGCGCTCTACAACTAGTATACATCGCCAGTAATTTTGCCAGTTGGCATCACTTATTTGGATCGCTTACATGCACCCTGTCATCTCTTCAATCTAAAACTTTTATCGAATCGCTAATTGGATGCTTTTCCTTGCCCTGCCCACCGTACAGCTATTTCTGTCCTCATAAGCATACCCCTGAAATCTTTGTGAGTTGGACTGAATCACCCGAGACCAGATAGGCTCTAGCTCTGACTTTATGTGTGTAGCTACCTTGTCAAATCTCTTGGTGAGATTGGTTGGCCTGCAGTACGGCTGCTCATCTGGTGTCTCCAGCTGGAATCTTGCCTCGTAGTGATCCAGGCGCTCAAAGCCTTGAGAAGTAAAACAAATAAATAAAACTGGACTGATAAATTGACTGCACACGAAATGAATATCCACACATCTATCCAATAGCAAAGGATGATCAAGGTTTCGGACCAAAGTTGGCTCCTCCATACATACATACATGTTGGCAACCTTACTGCATGGCACAACCCACAACGCCGGTGCAAATGTGGACAAATCATGACACTAATTGTACTGCACACTAAAGACGAGGACACACACAAACAAGAAGACTCAATTTAAAGCAGAAGTTGAGGGATATCCCTTCCATCCAACGTGTCAGAACAGAAATCAAAAGAGTTTCTCACACCTTTTTCTCGTCTCTTCCAGTGTACGATGACGTTAGCATGTTTCCAGTATCCAGTCATGTTGACGTTTTCTATGTGAGGGTTGACATTGTCTGGGTGGAACGCACAAGTAGGTGGAGACTCTGCATTACAAAGATGGACAGTAGATATGAATGGAATGATTTTTAGCTTCTATAATATGTGTAATTCAGTCACTTAAAGCACAACATTTTTCAGGCCAAAAATTGTGATCCATACACAATGATAATGTAATACCTCCAGAAACCTCGACGCTGAGGGAAGTGTCTGGACCGTAGCTGGAGGAAGCCAGTCCAAACTTGTTGATAGCTCCAAGTTGAAACCTTAGCTCCTCACACGCATACGCCGTGAGATTGAGTATCTCGTCGAAACTTGTCTGAATTTGAAACATCATTGCACATCAGTCACCTCTCCTTATCATGGAAGCCCATTGACTGCCATATTGAATCATATGGACTTCCATATTTACTGCAATACTTACCAACCAAATGTACTTCTGTTTTCTTCCGCTAACTCTAAGAATGATTATTGTGGGGTGTCGTATTGCACTGGAGTTAGACTCTTGTGGGACAGCTGCACTGGGGTCCATCGTGTAGAGTCCGGCATCACTGGTGTGAGGAGAAACGTCGTCTGGTGCATCAGCTATTGCGAGCTCCAGGCGGCCGTTCGGAGCTGGGGGAAGAGCTGAGAGGGGGGAGAGAAGAGAAGAGAGGAAAATTTTATTCGGGGTGTAAATTTAGTTTGATCATAGTAGCACTGGTATGAGCTCATAGTTGCAGATTTAATGCCTATATAGCTGCAAGCTTGCTCAGCCAAGCAAGGCATAAATAGTGCTTATGCAGCATTTCCCCAGGTGACATTTCACCTGCAAACACATGCTTCTAAGAATACTGGCTACGGAGTACGGATAATGTGAAGAATTTGGCCTCCAAATCACCCCTGGAAAGAAATTGTTTACATAGCATGCTGCGATAGTGCTCATGCCAAGTGGTACTATTGTGTCGAGGACTGATAAGACTGCACATACCATTAGGATCTGCGCCTTCTTCTTTTATAACTTCCAGCTCTTGCTTTACCTCGCAGCCAGTGTTGCAAGCATCTATTCTCTAATAAGAAGAGTTGCATGCAGGATTAAAAGGAAATGATGAATATATATATATACACTCTTTTTGTCTGAGGTTTAGTTGTGGATTAAGATCTGAGGAGTGTTACTTACACAGATTTGGCAGGCACTGGAGTCTGGGGTATCGCAAGTCTCGTTCACCTGAAAATGACCATGTTTACAGTTGTCAGAAACTGGTGTTTTTTTTTCTGGTGCTACTTACACATTTATTCCGACAGTGAACAAGTTTAATGAGCGAACAGCTCTCCCGGCACATTTCAACCTGCATTATGTAGTGAAAAAGTTATTAAGTCATGGTACACAATAGTAATCTATAATTGTTATTCACCAACCATCTTGTAGATTGTGCAGTTATTTTCGAAAGCTGAATCTGGGATCATGGGCCAAACTGGATAGGTGGTAGACACCAGATCCTGCATTTGTATAATACTACTATAATGTTCGCAGTTGAGCCAAATTGTAAACGTGCGAAGAGGCTACTTTGCATTTGGTTGCCTGATGTTCCTACCACACAAACACACGAGAGAGTTTACGATATTACAGCAGACTATTCGCCTGTACTCTGTTTACCCTGCACCCAGCAGGTATCATAACAAAAAGAGATTGTGGTAGTGATAAGTGTTCCCGCTCAACTGAGGAAAATTCAAACATGGGAATGCTCTATTCATGCACTATTTTTTCGCAGTTAGATCGCGTAGCTGGTATGGGGAAAACGCTCGTCTGCGGGCACAACAAACCTCCAGATTTATTCCTTCTTGCGGTGCAATCTGTGTGGGAAGAAAAGGCTTATTTTCACGCTAGCGAGCGCGGGGACCTAGAATGCACGCACCTTCTCGATGCAGGCGAGGTGGCAGCGGGGTTCCAAGTCCCCTGCAGTGTCGATGCCGCCGCCCAGAGGCTCGGGCAGCGGGTCGGGAATCCTACACCTATCTCCAGACCCCGATCCATCCCCGCTCCCCATCTCGTCTTCGCCGACTGCAAAGAGAAGTGCGGCGTGGGCCGCCAGCAACGCGAATAGCAGAATTTTCCGAGGCATTTCTTGGAGAGCGAACCGCGGCGAGAGACGGCGAAGTTTTGCAATCGTCTGCTCACCAGGAGCTCGACCTACTGACTCCAACTCCCACACTCACAGTTTTTGTAGCGCGCAAGCGGCGCGACGATGTGTGCGCGCGCCTATGCGCGTCCACCCACTCAAAATTATATCTGCGTGGACGCGGGTGTCAGCTCAGTGGCTCTCAATCACTAGCTACACGGAGCTACACGATATTACTAGCAGGAAATTTCATTGGCATAATTGGGGGGGCAAGAACACCACTTCCGAGCAGTATAAGGTTATCAACCCTTTACCAAAGCTGCATGTGACCTGCAGAGCATTACAGTATATACTATAAGGGGGGAAACAGGGAAGAGAAATAAAACAAAGACTCGTATATAGTGTGCTTACCAGCCAGATACCATACAAGTTCCCACTATGTGTACATACTCAAGTCAGCCACAGACTCCAACAGGCCGTTGACCTTTGTGTGCACGAGTGTACATAGCTGCCTGCATTTAGCAGTGTTCTCTGAGCCACAGACAAGGAGCAGGGAGAGCAGCACTCCTGGTTGTGTGGGTGGGGGGAATCCAGCAGCCAGCCATCTCCTTACATTGTGTGGGGACACCAAAACAGACAGTTTGTGTCCTTGAGCTTTGCAGAGCTTTTGTGACATGGGTATTTATGCTATGCAGATACTTCACTTACCTCTTACTTGCCAAGGAAGACATGATGATGGTGTGTAACTCATTAAGGTGCAGGCCATACTTGAAGTGGAGTAAGAATACATGCACTAAACATCTGCACATTTTATTGTCAATCAAGTAATTGGCATCCTTCTGTGGTGAATTGCAGCAAACATTTAGTTTATCGCCCTACAATAAGTGAGCCAACTGAGGCTGAGATTGTAATGCATACACCTGTTCGCTGCCAATTTCCAGTGAAATTACCAAAAGGAAGTGATTATGTAGTCTGCGAAATAAACCACATTATACTTTCCTAAATAAAGTTAGCACTTCGCATTATCACAAACTATTGGCCACGGACACTCATTAACAATTTGCAAGTATGCTTAATGGGGATAGCGAATAAACCTCTTGAAGCAACACATAGCTGATGTGTCACGCCTAATGTCAGGAATGTTATCAAGAGAGTTGTAAGGCTTCATGACTAGTATATAGCGAATACCTGATCTCTACTTCCATTCTCATCCCACATAAGGCTATCAATAATTTCAAACTTGGCCACAGTGTGCACAAGAGACCAATGATTATTAGTAGAATGTTTGGTTGTCTAAACATCTCTCTCTCAGAGAGTAAGGTTTTAGGCCTGAAAGAGAACGAGTGCTTTGGGGCATTATTTCAACCCCACCTTGCTACTGGGCCGAGGGATTGCTTTTAGTCAATGAGTTCTATCATCTGAATCCCCCATTTCTTATGTCACACTAACAATCAGGACTGCTGTATGAAATGAACCGACAGAGGAGTAAAATGGAGTTACTTTACAGGTTCAATATCACAAGCCAAATTCAGCCTCAGCAACTGGTAGTCCAACACGTTGACCGCTAACGCTGGTCTTCGCATCCTCTGATATAATATGTCTGTCCAGTTGTCTTTGCTTTTGAGCACACCAATTTTAAATGTACGCCATCACTAGGTTAAGCTACTGGCGAGCCTACGTAGTTGTCTGGATTTTATGATGGTGCTGTCAGTGAAAAAAACAGCTAAACTTTTGCGCTTGCGTTTGCTTCTTGTGTATTTGCATCTTCTATATACTCTGCCATTTTGGGGCCAGCATGTAGCTAGCTACATAGCTATTAGGTATGTTAGCTGCTGTGCCAGCAATCAATTAGTACTTGATGTACTGCCACAAATTACGACATGTGGATGCCTACCTACCAGTAATAGGTTCCATCAGACTGCTTTTTGGACACCACTCGCAGTACGAGTCACATCACCTCAGTCTTTACAAGTGGGAAATTCGACAGACATTTTCAGTGGGTATATACCATTTTGAATTTCACTCACACAAGTATCAGATGTTGTTTTCAGAAATCCAATGCTTCTGAAGTGAGAGCAAACAGAACAAGTACTTCCTCTCTCTTACCTAAAACAACAAAGATGACATGTAGGAATTGCGGGCTCCTTGTGATGTGGGCTAGCTGTGATAACTCTTTTTCCTGGAACCAGTGGAGGTATGGTGGAGAGAGGGGTCCACGGCTGAGGAAACTTCAAAGGGATTCAAGGGGATTTGAAGCGTTTTATCACTGGCCCCATCTCTGTGAGCTGCATTCCCTCTGGTCTGGCCTGTGAGTAGGGAGCAGGACGGAAGGGAATGATATAACTTGGCACACACTCTACTGCATACACTATACACAGCACTCAACCTTGTGTGTGGAGCTCACCAGGGTTCCTTGCATTTTGTCTGTGAGAAAGTGTTTCTGGTCGCTATTACGTAGCTCCAAATGTCAACAACCCGTGGAGATTGGCTTTTGCAAAACCTTCGAGTCATCAGACTTCCAACGTCGCTGCTGATTAGCCTTCTCCACTTTTATGCCAATGCTCTACGATAATATACTGTAGACAGCTCTAAGTGAATGTTCTGGCAGTTTATACTGGAACTTTCCACTGCAAAGGCACCCTACTTGGAGAAATTTCCTCTATGGGGATTAAATTTTCAATGCTTAAGGCTCAATTACTTGCAAGTGTACTGTAATCCATTTCAAAGAGAGTTCACATGTGCCATTTCAGTTTCAAAGCAGTGAAAGCCAGTTTCAACATACAAGGACCCGTGCGGCAAGTTGAAGTAGAATGAGTGGACCAGGTAGTGGTTTACTGGCAGTTGGCAGGCAAATATAACATCTGTAATAGATTAAAAGTGATACCAAGTGACTCTCCTTGTTGCTCTAACTGGCGTAATGACTCTAGATATGCATGCAATTACACCACTCTCATTATGTGGAGCGACTTAGTAGTATGGCGCCATGCAGCTTGTCTCACATAATGGACCTCAAGCAGGAGAGGTTAATGAGTGGCGGTGTCAACACATGGCAAGTGCATGTCAACTACATATAGGACAACTCGACAAAAAGAAGCGTGGGGTGGGATTTGAACCTACCACACTCTGCAGTCTAAACAGAGTACTCTATCCTCTAAGCTACCAGGACACCTCAGCCGGCAGCGGCTCAAATCTTCTTAGTTGTGGGACCAAGGGGTGGAGAATGGACTGTTAATTGAGACGTCTCAAACACACAATCAAAGATATATCAGCACTCTGAATCACAATGTGCAATTCCAGAGCCAAGCTCGGCTATGTTAGCTTCACCTCATTTTTCATCCATCCAGTTGCAGGATAATGGAATTCCATTCCTCTGTAACCCTACTGCACTCTAAGGTTTCTTCTTCGTCCACAGCTGTTGGTTAGGCAGGCGGTGGCACGAGACAAGGTTCCCAGCATCTTCTGCCACTACACATCATGTCTCTCCCACACGTGGTGGTCAGAAGAAGCCTTCCCTCCCACTCAGGCTAGGGTGCTTGAATCTCTCGTTATCTACTGCCCACACGTCCACACCCAATATGTGGAGTATTATTGGGGACGATCCTGTTATTTTCTAGTATCATTATTGTGGAGTCAGTCCTGGTGCAGTTTGTGTCCCACATTGAAGTACTGTGGATCCCACTTTAACATTATGATACACATCAACGTACTACTTGCCTCACAGGCTATCATCACAAATCTTTGCCAGCACAGAGGTATGTTAGGCTACTATGTATACACAGCTAGTTGCTTCAAATATATATATGCATTACAAAATCAAACAATGCTCGGGGTAGGTGTAATTTTACATACACACATACGTACATGCAGATAAATAAAGTATTCACTCAAGTGGGTTAAACAAAACTGGTTGGCCTACAGGTTACAATATAATGGCAAAAGTCCAGTAAATATATAGAACGGTGAACATGAGACAAACAAAATGTTCCTGTTTCTTTGTTTTTCTTTGTATCATTCATGTTAGGTGAGGGAAATCAGTATTTCGGGCATCGTCGAGTTCCCTCCCTGCCCTTCGGTCTCATTTGCCCCACCATCAACTCCGCCCCATCCGCCAGCACCATTCAAATTAATGCCCGCCACGGGGACGTTCTCTGAAACTTGATAGTAGCCACTGGAAGACCAATCAGGTGGACTCGTGACGTGTACGCTTCTTCGACCGGAGGGTGTGTCCACATAGACATTTCTGTTCCCCGTCACGAGTTGGAGGCTGGCAGGTCGTGCTCCCCCTTGCCCCGTGGCAGGGGATCGATCCCTGAGGGTCACCTGGAGCTCATTGTGCTGTGCAACAGAAGGGTTGTCCACATACACGTTCTTCTGTTCTTTCACCTGCGGCTGGAGGCTTGCGCCTCCGGGCGGTTTTTCTGGTAGCTGAACCGGTGACTGTGATCTCGGGGATCGCTGGGAGGCGGGGGAGTCGGTGAAGTCCGAGTGAGGCGGACTTATCCCGCGGAGGTGGAAGGGAGAGGTGGCTGACACCATTTTCCCAGTGTTGGGAGCAAGTTTCCCGGCGTTGAGCAGGTTATCCAGAATTTCAGCATCTGAGGCCAGATCAGGATTGTAGTAGGGTTTGCTGGCGTCAATCTGGAGGTCAATGTACGTGTCTTTCTTCTCGGCCAGCAGCATGCTGTCGAAACGAGCGCGGAGTCCGGTGAACGTCGGGCGTTTCCCTGGGTCTTCCTGCCAGCACTCCAACATGATCGCATACCTGATATATACAAACAACCAGCCACGCACATAAATACTAGAGAAACTGTAACATATTTTTGGTGAGCGAGCACAAGCAGTTCAAATTTTTGCAATTTAGATCAAAAGTTGGTGACCAAAACAACTCAAATTCAATTATGTTACCCTGATGTAATCATGTTTTGCAGTTAAAATCTTGATTGAAGAAGTGTGTGTGTGTGTGTGTGTGTGTAGCTTACACGTCTGAAGAGCAGTTGTCAGGTTTTTCCAGTCTGTAGCCTCGTTTCAGGAGGGGCAGGAGGTCTTCATTCTGGATAGTCGGGTACGGGAATCCACCTGCAAAAACAATAGCACAGATATAGGATTACCGCAACTCCCATAAACCTACTGCTATGCTAAGTCCAACTGCAGTGATAGGTCCAGCAATAAACAAAAGGAATGGGCTTAAAACTATAGTGTTTGTGCTTCCAGCTATATATATGTATCCAGAGTAGCTCTATATCATCACTAGCTCAAGTCCTGAGGTACTGGAGGAGGTTTCCTCTATATTGTCAAAGGAACACTAAGTGAGTGTGTACCAAGTGTTCCAATTTCCCAGAGCACAACACCGTAGGCCCACACGTCAGAGGCAGAAGTGAACTCTCTTGTGATGATTGACTCAACAGCCATCCACTTGAGGGGCACGCGGCCCTTGGTCTTCTGTACATAGACCTCGTCGGTCTCTCGTGACATCCCGAGATCGGTGATCTTGAGCACCTTGTCCTCGCCCACCAGGATGTTTCTGCAGGCAACGTCCCGATGCACAATACCCAGGCTGGACAAGTACTCCTGTACAGTGGAAGAAGGAAGAGAGAAAGAGCTATTTTGAAAGTCATTCTAAATAAGAATGATAAGCCTTGGACTTATGGCTTGCTTTTTAAGACATTTCATTTACGCCAGGTATGTCACCAGCAATGAGAATTGGCTCAACATGTGTGAATGTACTACGTGCACACTTGAACTGTTTGCTACAGTTAATGGTTGCATTGCGGTAACCAGAGAAGGCTCACCATTCCAGAGGCAATCTGATAGGCGAAGGAGATGAGGTCAGTGGATATGATGTTCCCCAAGTCAGTGTAGGTGGTGGTCATGTCTTCTTCATCTCCTTCTGTACGATCCGTGTACTGCAGATAGAAACAATTACTTGTGGTGGAGTCCTGTGGTTGTGGAGTCTTGCAGTTATCCTTAGTTAATCCTACGGCTTTCTCATATTGATACGGTGCATGTTTTCTTAACAGGTGTATATGTATGCTTTAACACTGGTGGTTTAAAGTTAAGTAGCCTTTATGAAAGCACACTTCAATTTCATAGTTTATAGTCACCTATAAGAAAGCGGACACATGTAACTGTATATAACATCCAACTATGTACTGTGTGTTCCCCGCACTTTTCAGAGTGTTGGTAAAGGCCACAACATTCAAATGCAAGTTCAGAATGTAGATGAAGATCAAGTTACTTTGTGAGGTGATGACAGAACAACTCACTAGTCTCTGGTTGGTCCTGAGGTACTGGAGGAGGTTTCCGTAGGGAACAAACTCTGTGATGAGGGATAGTGGTTCCTGGACCGTCACACAGCCAACCATGGACACCACGTGGGGGTTCTGACCAGCCGACACCTTCTTCATCATCTCGATCTCCGACAGGAAGTCTCGCCTCTCGCCCCCCTTCGCAGAGGCTGTGGTGTAACATGGATCATAGGCCTTCAGCTATAGATCTCTTTTGCTGGCCTAATACCTAGATGCTTTGTGCTTCCCAAAAACAGGAGATGATATTTAGGCATGATTTTCTGGTAAAACAGTAGCCAAGTATCTAAGCCTTTCTAATTAAAGGAGAGTCTTGGCATCAGCAAAGGAGACTACAAAACTCCTTACAAGGACTTACATGTAGTTATATGTTTGTGAAACGAAGCTTGAATCTAAAAGACTATGAGTGGGCAATGTTGTATATAGCCTTTTGCAAAAAGGAAGTTGCTTACTTTTCAGCATTTTGATGGCGACAGGGATACAAATGGAGCTCTTGAGTGCTCTGGGCACTTTAGGATTACTGAGTGGACCTTTCACTGCACCCTTCAACACTTCACCAAATGCTCCCTCGCCAATGTTGCCTTCGACGATGACCTGCTCAGGGGGGATCTCCCACTCATCAGCGGTAATGAGCAGCTCTTTCCGGGATGACAGGGACTTCTTTGCACCTCCAGTGAACATGAGATCCATCTCATCACTCATCTGAAGTATAAAACAACATTACATCAGTACTTATGATTTCCTTTAACACTCTGTCTACAAAGGACATCATACTGAGAGAGAAAAAGGCTTTTTGTACCAAGAATTATATTATGGTTTTGCATGCACACACAGAGTAAACCTATGGTTTTAAGCTGTTTATACGAGTAACCCCTTTAATCAGGACACCAATTGGGCAGAAATAATAATATTGGTGAGGTGTCCGCGTTTATAAAACTGTTCTTAGGGAAAGAAAAGGTGTCCTTATTAGAGATATGTCCTGGTGTCCACAGAGAGTGGTTCCAATTCAGTCATACCTGTCTGGCCAGCACATGTTGTATTCTCCTCTTCCTCCTACGGATCCTGCCACACACCACAGTCAGAGCCACGAGCAGAGCCAACAGAGTGAGACCAATCACTGCTCCCAGTCCACCCAACACTGGGACATACGTCGCTGAAGACTCCGGACTCTCCCTCTGGGCCTGGAGTGGTTCGAAGGACGGCGGAGTGCTGCAGGTGTTGGTCTTGGAAATGTCTTTGTCGGAGATTATGACGGCCTCGCTCCAGCTTCCAGCTCCTGTCAGCTTGGTGTGGGCTCTCATCTGAAACAGATCCAGTATTATTGGCTCAAATACACCACAGGAGCAAACGTGATGCAATGAAGTATTTCCTATCTCCATCACATGCTACACTTCAGCAACAAACCATGTCATAAATTAGCGTAGTTTTTTTTTGCAATACTGAGAGGGTAAAACAGCTTCTTGGCCCAAGCTAATCTACTTCTCTACTGAGACAGGCAAGAAATAATGTGAATCATCCTTGCCGATGTGCAGCTGACGGGTGTAACTGGGTAAAACTATCTTAAGCTCATGTGTCTGTGCAGCTCTAGTTCACCTGGAAATAGATGCAGTCTGGACGAGGAAGCCTAGTCTTCCAGACAAAGGATCTCTTCTCCTGTGCACAAAACCGAGTAAGCATCTAAACAAGCACTCATTTGCCAAGGAGTATCTCACTTTGTCTATATTTTGGCAAGTTGTATCATTTCCGTCCTTCACGTCACCCGGTCCCTCTTCAAAATTGGGGATGTTGCGGCCCCCTAGACAGGCAAGGTAGTGCGTGATTTGCCCATTTGGAGTTGTGGGGGGATTCCACTCAACCCGGAACTGGACCTCCATTGTTTCCTCGGAAAACTCAAACTCTGATAGCCTCACATCCAGCACTGGACTCGAGGGAGGTGGAACTGCTGGCCTTGTGCAACTGGCATCGAAAACTGAAGGTTGCTTGTAACTATCCGATGACTGCCATTGAATAGATACCTACATACATTGTATAGAAAGAGTAAAGGAACAGAGGATGAAGATAATTCACAGGAAGATGGACCGTCAGCTGCCAAAGATGACACAATCACCGACACATTAAACATATTTCGTTCTCTAGACAAGTGTTCTACCCACCGAGCTATCAGGGCAGCTCAGCAGACTGGGGTAAGAGTATGCATTCCAAGGCTAAGGCAAACCCAAACTCTCTGCTATGGCACAGAAAACTGTCTTTGAACAGATTAAGATTTTACCGTAAATTTATATGTTGTGTCTTTCTCCAGTGGTGGTAAATTAAACCACTTGTAGGAGTACTCTGTCTGATTAGCTATCTTGTTCACATCGTTACTACGTATGAATCGTTTGGCGATTCTGTCTTCAATGACCACCAGAAAACCGCGGAAAATTTCATTTCCATAGGCCACAAACTCCTGCACAGTCCAGTGGATAGTGAAATCGAAGTCCAATCCATTCCAGTGGGGTACACAGTGTGTGACAGCCATAGGTTTCTCCAAATGTGCCACTGAATAGAAAAGAGAGATCGTTAAAGAACACAAATTGCCATAGGAATAATTCTGCATGGAATGAGCAAGGATACATAAAGTGGCAGAGCTAATACACAAAGTGCTCCAACATCCGGAGCAGCTCTTTTAACTGTTTTCTATAGTTGTTTCTTTGGCCGTGTTGATATATAGGTGTACGTTCACAATGTCAACCTACACCGACGCATACACACCAGTTGATAGATATTTTCGTTCTTCTTTGCATTCTTCAGAGGAATCTGCACCCCATCTCCGCGTGCACACTTCTATCACTACATTATAGTCCAGGAGAAAGACACCTGAGCCAGTCTCATTGTCTGACACTGTCAGTGAATTAGACATCTGCAGAGGAAATATCTGTTGGTCAAATCTAACAGAGTCAGCATAGGTAATTGCTAACAATTGGAGAAGAAGTGAGTTGCTTGCCTCCACCTGCCACTACCTCTACGTGCAACTTTCACTATGTAGTAGTGCAACCCCTCCACGTAGTCTGAAAATTAGAGACGAGTCATAGAAAGGTTATGGAAGAGCGATAGCCGAGTCAACCTTGTGGGTGAGTCCAGGAGATGCTGAGTACTGCATGTCCAAAGAAGCCAGGTCTTTTGTCCACGCCCTCTTCCACGTCTATGTCTGTTGGTGCTCTTAGCTCAATCTCCCCTGACAATCAGAAAGATGGAATAATATACAGTGAAACATCCGAAAAAGGATAATAAAGGACACCTCTCTACAAAGGCTGCAGTTTATATCACATCCGAATAATGGAAAACACTCTGAGTAAAGGAATCTTTCAATGTCCCCAAGACCAGAGGCTTTACTGTATATATACCTCCAGGGACGTTCAGAGTGAGAGGTGGTGACTCCTGAGACACTCCAAACTTGTTAACCACCACGAAAGATACGGAGACAGTGCGACAGGCAAAATCTTCCAGAGAGAGAGGTTCATCCGGGGAAACCTGGGAGTTCGTGTGTGGCCATATGTACAGAGCAAGGAAAGTAAACACAGACAGGAAGCTCCGTGTGGGTTAAAAAAAGCATGTTTGTCGTTTATTTTGCAGTGTTCCAAGGCCCTTGTAGATGCTGTTTGGTGGGCATAGGGCAATGCATTTGTTAGAAATGACAAGACAACAGGCTTCTACCCACACTGGCATTAACCTATAAGGCATCCAAGCACAATATTTTTAAGCTCTTCTGTTACCGTTTGAAAGTATCTGGTATAATTTGTGGTCTGGTCCACCACACGGTAGACAATTCCCACTGGTGCAGGGGTATGTTCCTGGTCGTTAGGTGGCGGAGCAGATTCTGAGATGCTCAATATGACATCTCCCAGTAAGGTAGAGAACACTAACTGTGGTGCCTGGACAGGACTTTGTGGAGACCCTGAACGATATAAACAATACTCTATCCTTACTACAACACAAACTGCAGAGGATCATCCACGCTAGCACTAGCTACCCTTATAACACCTTCCTACAACACACTGTAGCTAATACAGTGGAACCCCTGATAAGGGACCCTCTGAGATAGGGACGACCTCTCTACAAGAACACTTTTTCCATGCTAATTTGTATTTTGTGACCTCCGAGATAGGAACGACGACCTCTCTACAAGGGATAAAAATCATTGGTCCCATAGTGTCCCTTGTTAGGAGGTTCCACTGTAGTGCAGTAGCATATAGTGTGTAGTTTCGCTGGCTACCTGCTGCATTGAAGGAGCGCACAATCCTCTCGTAGTTGTCACAACCTTGTCTGCAGACGGCTGCATTCTGCAGCACATCACAATAGAACAATTTGTTACGAATCTCATTTGGAAACTTACACAGTCAATTCTGCAGTACGGGTTGAAGTAGTGGTCATCAATTTTTCTCTCTTCCCTTACACTGCACTTTCTGTCAAATACAGTTACAATAGATGTAGTGTTCATCAAGAATATCAAGGAAATCTTACACATTCATTCCTGCAGCCCCGATAGTTGAGTTGAGCAGAAGTTGGATCCACTCTCACCAGACAACCTCTGACACACTCGGCAAACTACAGAGCAATACACACATGTCAATTTTACTTAGTTAGGCACCAACACCGTATAACAGACCTTTTGGTAGGTCTTGCAGTTTGTCTTCTCATTCTCTGAGTTGAACTGTGGGAATGACTTGAACACCCACGTTCCTCCTCCAGCGGTTACATTCTCCAGCTGAACATCCTAACATAACAGAGGGCAGTATATAAGGTGAGCTAGACCCATTCCTGTAAACAGCTTATTTACCTTCCTTGTTCAATGTGGGTGCAAGCAGTTTTATTTTCAGTGAGTATAGTGTCTGGTAGTGCTTGGTACAAACAACAGCAGCAAGCCAGGGAGGGGTGTACAACTTGGGGACTCAAAAACAACATCTCTAAACTCCCTTTCAGCTTTAAGCAATTCACGGCTTCAAACTACCCTTGTAAGTAAGGGTAACACACACACACCACACACACACACAGTATAGCTACACACACCTGGTAATGTTGGCTGTTAGTGATGCTATCCATGCAGAGGACACTGCACATGGCAGCATTGTAGGCTGTGGAAGAGGTCAACTCATCTCCCTCGTCATCTTCTCTGTGAAGGACATCCACACACTCTGCCAGTTCACTCTCAGTTCCCACGTCTCCCCATCTCCCTCCTTCATGTCGTCACCACTGCCGCTAGCCCCAGATCCACTCTCTTCACCTCCACTGTAAAGTCCCTCACCGTCATCATTATAACCGCTATTGATACAAACCAACAAAGATCCACCATAATACGTAGCTATTGCAATTACACACATCGTAGTTAGCTACCTCTGCCCCTGGATTCTGCCGGTGTAGAGAAATATGCAGCATATGAGCACAAAAAGAGATGAACCGAGTGGAGCCATGATGGCGATCGGCCGCTGCGCAACTATAGCACCAATGCCGAAGCGACTGCAAAAATCTGCAAAGTAGCGCTACAGGGTGCAAGTTTATGGATCGTCTCAGACTCTAGACTGCGCATGTGTGTTTGTTTTACGACCTTACGCATGCTCATAACGGAAGCACCTGCCGCGATTCGGCACGTACGTACAGTCAAAACACACAGAAATGCTGTCGCATTTTCCCTGCATCAACAACATCAACTGAAGAAGTTTCGAAAGTGTGACTAAGAGCGGCTGTGCGTCCGGTTGTCAACCCGAGACCTGTGTATACAGGTAGCTCGGTGTTTGGTGATGTTCATGGGCAAGGAGGACAGTGGCGGCAGAAGAAAAACGAAAACATCCGCTGGGAAAGTTGACATGACCGTCTCTAATAACTGTGAATGACACGGTAACACTGCTAAGGTGCATGCAGACGTACCTGATCGATACACAGGATTTCTTGGTTGGTGTTGCAATCGCCGGTTTATTAGTAAATGCAGTTTTGATAAACTTTTGATCTGATCTAGTCAACTATAACACATACAACATGTTATCATTTTCTTTGCTCATCATTATTGAGCTGCACCTGTATACTTATACTAGAAAAAGGTTGTATGGGAGATCAACTACATTCACCTATCAACCACTAAAGAAGACCAGTGCCCATCTTTATAATATCAATGAGTAATACACACAAATGAAAAATATCTAAGCATGAAAAATGAGGGAACAGAACAAAAAGTAAATATGGACACTGATATAGACAATAGACTTTGTTTTTTTTGTGTGTCTGTCCCAGAGACAAGTCTAGAGGTGAGTGGATTCTGTGAGCTCCATGACTGAGTCGCGTACAGTCATGACTCCATCAGTGGTAACGACCAGGGGCACGGAGGACGCCACGAGGCTCCCGTCTGCAACCTCGGAAGGCTCGGTGACGTAAGGGTTGGTCCTGCGATTCTCGAGCGGTGTCTCAACCTCGTTGACCGGGGTGGGCTGGTTATCGTTGGCGGGCATCAGCTGGCTGATGGGGATTCCTAACTGAACCGGGCGATCATCCAGAGCAGATCCTGCACTCTCCATTGGTATATACCCATCTTCACCTCCCTCCTGCTGGTTTTGTTGCTGCTGTTGTGGAGTGGAGACGTAGGGGTTGGTCCTCTTTCGCTTCACCTTCTTCTTCTCCTTCGGAATCTTTTCTTTGGTGAGGCTATCGATGCTCCCCTCTGAGCTCTCAGAGCTGGCCGAGTCGCTCCTCTCCCTCCTGTCCTCGTCTCTCATCTGATAGTAGGGGGCCTCTTCGTTAATCTGGAGGTCAATGTACTCCTCGGCAGAGCCAGCCTGGAGCATGGCACTGAATTGGGAACGGAGCTGTGAGAAGGATGGACGATCTGGTGGGTCCTCCTGCCAGCAATGTAGCATCAGGTCATACCTATATAGTGATTTAGAGAGTAACAGAGAGGTTACCAAAATATCTGATTCTAAGGTTTTGTATTGTGTGATGTACTTCAATATTGCAACTGATTATGACCATGTGAAGCACAGGTTAGCTACAAGCATATGCCACACCAGCGTCCTCGTCTTATACTTTGGGCAGTCCCCACAGGTGTTGGTGTGCCTTTATCAAAATATGTGAGAGAGAGATGTTGACACATATCTGCCCATCACTGGTCCATGCTGCCACGTGCATCACCACGTACTATGTAAAGGTCAAATGACTCTAGGTTACTGAAACTACAAATGAGACGGAGAATACAATGTACACTACACAGGTGCTGTTAACCACTTGTTAACCTTCACACAGTGAAGTATGTATGTATATACTGTCTTCCGATTATCTACGTAGGTTCACCACTTGTTAACCTTCACACAGTGAAGTATGTATGTATATACTGTCTTCCGATTATCTACGTAGGTTCACCACTTGTTAACCTTCACACAGTGAAGTATGTATGTATGTATGTACTGTCTTCCGATTATCTACGTAGGTCGTAGGTTCAAGTCACCAAATTCATGGCATACGTCACATCAACTATCTAGATGTGTGCCAAATTGTGATTTGTTCAGTCAAGTCATGGGAAGGTAAACAAACAATAGGACCTATAGGGGAAACCTAGGAGATGACATTGGCGAAACAGGTATTTCCTGTTGTGTGAGGGGCCAATGTGGTTCCATGGTTCTTGGCGTTGGTGGTTGTGATGCTGCTATACGTCACAAGAGAGGGTTGGCAGCTGTGTAAGCCACTATTGTGAGGCCAGCCAGCCAATCCCACAACAGTCTCCCTCTAATTACTACCATATCCTCAACACATCTCTACCAACACTGATATCAGGCTCTCACTAATTAAAGCAATAATGGTTAAACTGGGAATGTTTAGCTTAAAAGCTTCAGCTATAACAAGTGTGAATGAACAAGTTGATAGGAAGAGCAGTAAAAAGGTCTTCTAACTTAACCACGTGGATTCTACATCATAAATTGCACAAAGCTTCCACCCTAGCTTTCACACAAAATAAGCTTTGTTGTCGCAATACCTCACTACAATGATTGCATAACATTTGCAGCATTGTAGGACGTTGAAGAGGGACCAAAAAGACCCAATAAAAATTCTAGTAACTTACACTTCAGCAGAGCAGTTGTCAGGTTTTTCAAGACGGTATCCCTGACTCAGCATTCTGAGGAGGTCTTCATTATTGATTGACGGGTAGGGGAACCCTCCTGCATACGGCACACAGACATAATTATACATGAACTTGCTCTTCTATAACACATGTATTAAAAAACAAAATGTATGTAAAAGCCATGATCCACGATGCAAGTGCACGGGGCCGTTCATGGGAAGTTTTTTTGACGCATAGTTTGTTGCACAAGACATAGTTGTATCTTCAAATGTATGGGTACGATAGACCGTACTACAAAGCTGCATTGTGTATCATGTTAAGAGTTACAGGATGCAGGTGGGAAAAAGTGCTGTTGTTGCATGTGGTTTTCATTTTTAAAAGCATCTGAAATATATTCCAACACTATGAGAATGAACAGTAAGCCATGCTGTGTACACAATGTCTGTCTGTCGCGTTGTCCATAATTATAATTGCTGGACATTGTGGTGTACAAATAGGATTACAACCCACTAATGTAGCAGGGTCCCCACACTTTGAGCTATTAATTGGCTTTTGGCTAGCCTCCTCTTGTCCAACCATCAACAGCAACCAAACTCACATCATCAGGACAAGTGTAAACCGTGTAACACCATCCTTGGAATGCTCCACAACAAACTAGACTGCTATAATAATAATAATATTACGGGTGCCCCTACCAATTGTTCCAATTTCGTAGAGAGCGACTCCAAAGCCCCATACGTCAGAAGCAGTGGTAAATTCACGGGCAGTGATACTCTCAATAGCCATCCATTTCAGAGGCAGGCGACCTCGAGTTTTCTTTACATACACTTCCTGTGGTTGGATGGGAGAGAAAGAGAAGAGAGAGAGAGAGAGAGGAGGAAAATAGGATAGTGAGAGGGAAGATGGTGGTTCAACAGCAGCAATGGAGAATGTGAGCCAACCCCATTATGATTTCTATGGCAACACGTAGATGTTTACGCTAGGTCTGTGAGAGGAATCCCAACTTAAAAATTCGGGAATTAGGGCAACAGGTATAGAGAGCATTCCTCTCCTAGGGGGGATACTAAAAACATAAGTACATTGAAAGAAGGTTGTGTATAGTGTCTTAAAGTGAGTGGGTACAAACCTGGACTTCGCGAGACAGGCCAAAATCAGTGATCTTCAGCAGTTTGTCTTTGGAAATGAGGACATTACGACAGGCAAGGTCACGGTGGACAATGCTCAAACTGGCCAGGTACTCCTGCACAGAAAACAGCAGGATAAAGAGAGAGAGAGAGAGGACGTGAAGTGAAGGTGGGAATGTTTGGATAGTACAAGGACATCCACCCATTGCTACCTGTACACAGGAAAAGTTGATACTGCACAGTTGATGTATGTGGTATACAATTGGCACAACATGCAATACATGGAAAGGTTGGTATTTTGTGGAGGCACCAAAGGCTAAGTAATCTTTGGGGTTTCAATGTAAACTTTCAAGAATATCACGAAGCCACCAGGAAAAGTAGAAGAGTGGGTGGTGATATAGACTAGGAGAGTAAACCCACCATCCCACTGGCAATCTGGTAGGCAAATCGAATGAGGTCATCAGGTTCAATGTCGCCGAGATCCTTGTATTGACTGTGGTCTTCTTCTGGGGTTTGAGGATCTTCTGTCGTCTTGGGTTCCAGGTGGGAATAGGCATTTGGAGTCTCCTGCACGATGGAGGACGGGAGGGAGAGAGGAGATGGAGGGCAAGATGGAGAGAAGGAGGAAGAGGAATAAGAGAGTGGGGAGGGAGAGAGAGAGAGAAGAAGGGAAAGGGGAGAGAGAGGAAAGAGAGAGGGAAGAGAGAGGGAAGAGAGAGGGAACTAAATGCTTGTACATTGGATATGTGTGGTTTTTCTGAGGAAACTATGTAGTGGTCATCTCACAACAATGACTACTACATAAGTGGTGGGTAGAGCCTAAGAAACATATGCTCTCTGCCCACAAGACTCTTGGAGCCACTTTACCACCCCACTACTGATGGTCACATAGCTACTATAGTTACTAATTGTGACTTCATGTCACACCCTAGGGTTCGTTACATAATGGGTTTTATACCAGGTAAGGGGCAGGGCTTGGAAGTATGGGAGCATCGTATGCATCTTCACCACCACCACCAGTAGTAGTAGTGTCTCCTCCAGGTGTCATCACTTCGTACCCCCCTCCCCCTCCTTCTCCTCCTCCTCCTCCTCCTTGCTGTGTTCCTGGTGTAATCATGATTTCATACGACTCTCCTCCTCCGTTTGTCTGCCCGTGCTCTAACCCCTGTTGCTGTCGCAGTTTCTCTCTCCTGCGTGCCTCTGATCGCTGCAACATTCGGTGGAAGGGAAGGAAGACATTGAAGTGGAATATAGGAAGGAAGCCTACATGTTATGTACACCCATAGTCAACAAGACTTAGCTACGGGTGTAGGAGAAGGCTATGAACTATGCACACATGTATCTACAGAAAGGAAGTGGGCTTTTGATTAAATTCCAAAGCCTTAGCTCCTAGCCCACTTAGCTACCTGCAGTTAGCAGAAAACAGGAAGTGACAAGAGACAGAGTAGGAGTACTTCCTCTATAGAAGTCACTGACACCTACAGTTACAGCCCTTACATGGGCATGTAGACTTAAAAAACCCTTCCTGAGTTTACATGTAGCTAAAGCTTAAACACCTCCCCACTTCATTCTCTTGGACTAACAACTTCAGCCCAATCATCATAATGTAGCTTGGATTACAAGCACCCCTAAAACAGTTCTTTGAACCATCTTGTTCTCGTATATCACTCTCTATATCTAAATTACTCGACATCTGTGCGAGCACTTATGCACTTCTAAAACTCAAGTAGTGTAAGGGAAAAGAGACAAATGGCTAGTGACAACAGCTCTGGAAGACTGAAAGCAGACAGGCATACACATAAAATCAAAGAGGACAAAGTATAAAGCAAGATTTAGATACCGAAATGCATTGAGACTGTTTTACCTTCTTCCTCTGGTGTTTGAGGTAGGAGAGGAGATCTCCATAGGGAATGAACTCGGTGATGAGGCAGAGGGGCTCCTGGAGTGTGACGCAGCCCACCATGTTGACAATGTGGGTGTTGTACCCCTCGGCTATCTTTTTCATCATGTCAATCTCTGCCAGAAAGTCGGCCTTTTCTTTCCCGGCAGACGTTGCTGTAGTGCAACAAACACAAATACTCATTTTCAGCTTGCTCTGATAAAATGTGGGTTTGATATGGATTTCTTGCGATGTGATAAAACACCTGTTGTCCTGGGAGCAGTGCTGTTTGTGTTCACATACATTGTCTAATATGGTCATGTACTCCTTACGATGTACGTAGCATAGTTTTAAGTGGCCTATATACACAAACGTATGTACACAATAGAGCTTACTCTTGAGAAGCTTGATGGCAACAGGGACACCAATAGCCTGCCTCAGGACAGCCGAAATCTTTGGATTCTCGAGCGGTCCTCGTATCACCCCCTTGTACACCTCTCCAAATGCCCCCTCCCCCAATAGCTCGTCGACGATGACATCATCGGTTGAGATTTCCCACTCGTCCAGAATGGGACCCTTTCCGCTGTACAGACCAGTGAGCCCCGGACGAGAGTATATATCAAGAGCATCTTCTTGTCCGTCTGCTATTATCTGTTTGATATAACGGCAGTCTTCATTTCCAAAACAACAAAGTTCTACCTGATAAAAGCTAGGTTTTAGGCTGGGTTCATAGTACATCACAATGCCCCATCGCACCATGTGGCATGCCATCCCCATTCCCAATTTCCATCTTCACCACACATGACTCAATGCAGCATGAATGGGGCAATGCAACATATATTGTGAACCCAGCCTTAGACGCTATTCCTATATTATAGGTACGTCAAAAGGAAGTCTTGGTGATTCTAGTGCAATGTTAACCTTAACCCTGTCTGATGCAAAAGAGTCTAAGAAGTTTATTTTTGGGTTTTGGAACAGCAATGCAAGTTTGTAAAGGGGAGTAAACAGCCTTTAGTTGTCAAAATGGTACAGTATGTATGTACTGTATGTGGTACAGTATGTATGTACTGTATGTGGTACAGTATGTATGTACTGTATGTGGTACAGTATGTATGTACTGTATGTGGTACAGTATGTATGTACTGTATGTGGTACAGTATATCACTATTGTGTGTGTGTATATACCTTATACTGCCTCTTGTTGTAGCAGATGCAGCAGATGACAATGACAATAGCGATGATCAGTACTAGAACAACAGCTCCCACAACTGAGAGAGCTATGGGGAGTGTTGGGACTGTTCCTTCCGTTACCCTCACTAGAGATATACATGGGAGAGATACTTACATAGGAGGGGAAGAAGGATAGAGAGTGGGAAAGGCTCTGTATTAGTTGTGGTATCAAGCCAAAAACCAACTAATAGCTCTGCATTACTAGTCTTGCCAAATTACAAAACCACAGTGGCTTAAGGCTTCCTAAGGTTTCTGCATACCTATTGCAATAAGCCTTGGATTTATACCAGTATGCATGGACAACTGTGGATGGTAATGAAATGACAAAGCGCACCTCCTTTAGTGGCTGGAGTAACTGGGGGAATTGTGATGCGTTTGGGGTCACTCCAGGTAGGGAAGCTACCCTCTCTCTCAATCTGCATCTGTTGGTGGTGGTGCAACATAAATGATGACCCACATGCACAGAATGAAAGGCTCATATTATATAAGTGTGGTATAAAAACGTGTGTCTCTGTCATTACCTGTACATAGAGTGTAAGGTTTTCTTTCTCCTGAGTGGAGAAAGTCATGCTCACTGGACCACTTGTCTCATCTGGCTATTAGGAGAGAAACCAAAACCACGACTTAAAGTGACACACACACTCAGCCATTTTTATTCTGTTACCTTGAAATCTTGTACATTCTCTTCTGGTCTTGGGGCATATGTATCGAGTTCAGCCTTTCCCATGTAGGCCCATATGGCTGTTATGTTTGGCAGTTGGGGCGGGACCGTATCATCGCCACTGCCCAGTCCGGAACCAGAACCAGTCTCTGACTCTCCACCCTCGACCTGCCTCTTGTTCCTCTCATTGGGGGAAGGGGAGGGAGAGGGGAAGAGAGAGGGGGACGGGATGAGACTAATGACAAAGGAGGACGAGGGGAAAGCGAGCACGAAACTAGTGGCAGCGGGAGCTTCTGTGCCTTCGTCTTCTACTATCATCGGTAGCTCCCACACGAGCTGTAACAGTAAAAAGAAACTCATTGGCAGAGAGCTTTTGGCATATTAAGTACATGGTCTGTATTCTATTAGTTACATTTATACTCATCATGCATGTAACATACCTCAACTTTCACGTCTATCAAATTCTTCACGTCGTCCCTAATGATGTCAGGGGTCCCCACCATAATGTTCACAGGTGGGAGAGAGGCCTGGCGTTGGTGTGTAAGTGATGGTGTGCTCCATTTTGGGATTTTTGTCATGCTGACACTTCGAATCTAGAGAGGTGAAGGAAGCAGGGAAACATGGGATACATCAGTAAGGTTTGGATAAGTGTTTCCGTGCCAAGAACAAACATGTTATGAGGACGAATGGAGGAAACTACTGGCTTTGATTTGATGCCCACACAGTAATTCCCAAAGCCCTCTATGTCAATATTCAGTGCAATACTTGAGCCCTGAATATATATATTATATACATACATATTATTATATATACTATATCTAAACACACATTTACATAGTAGGCAAGAAAAACCTCTAGTATGGCCTCAAAAACAGCCCTACATTTTCCATTTGTGTGCGATAAGCAAGGCACATGTCAATGGAACTGCAGCGAAGGTCTTTGTTTACAACTGTTATTCTTAACCCATGAGTAAGTTTACAGTGGAGATAGAGCACAGATAACTGCACACACTACACATGGTGAGATAATATCTACCTGAATGTGGACATTTCCACTAGGAGATTCATCCAAGAATTGTGCAAATACCACCTCTGTTATAAGAGTACTCATATTAGTCTCATTGGTAGCATTCAGGTTGTCGATTGTAGTGGAGTTTTCACTGGTAGAGTTCGTACTAGTATCGCTGGCAGATGGATCATCAACCTGTTGACAGAGGAGGAGTAGGCAGTAAGGCAGTACACAGTAGGCAGTAAGGGTTGTCTGCAGTACCCAATGTACAGTAGGCAGTAAGGGGGTGTCTGCAGTACGCAATGTACAGTAGGCAGTAAGGGTTGTCTGCAGTACCCAATGTACAGTAGGCAGTAAGGGGGTTGTCTGCAGTACCCAATGTACAGTAGGCAGTAAGGGGTGTCTGCAGTACCCAATGTACAGTAGGCAGTAAGGGGGTGTCTGCAGTACCCAATGTACAGTAGGCAGTAAGGGGTGTCTGCAGTACCCAATGTACAGTAGGCAGTAAGGGTTGTCTGCAGTACCCAATGTACAGTAGGCAGTAAGGGTTGTCTGCAGTACCCAATGTACAGTAGGCAGTAAGGGTTGTCTGCAGTACGCAATGTACAGTAGGCAGTAAGGGCTGTGAGCAGTACATACGCAGAATATCTATGTAGTAACAGTAGAGAGTAAGGTTTCTCTGCAGTATACAAGGTAGGGTTGGTAGGAGGTGATGTTTGCTGTGCTCTCCCACCTGATGTGGGTACAGTTAGTGTAGTCATCCACCACTTCCCTAGTAGAGATTCTTACACCCACACAACACAGTATACTTTATCTGGTTACTCATGTAGGAGAGTTTCAATACTAGCAAGACCTCTGCCAACGTAAATAACTTGGCTCATGTTTGTCAGCTCACCAGATTAGTTTTAAGAAAAGACAACCCGCGTTTAGCCCAACAGTTCCATGCACAAACAATTGCACATCAAAAATCAATACAGTCAATATAAGCAGTAATTATACATACTGTTTTATTACCGGAAATATGAAGATCTGTCCAAAGTCCTCATTGTCTGGCTGCTCAAACTCTGCAAGGGCCCTGGAGCCCACCCAGACTTCGTATCTCTCTATCTCGTCACCCTCCCCTGTCCTTTCCCAGATAAGGTTGACGGACGTACTGACAGAGATTTCTCTTCAGCGGGTACGAGGCTATATGACAGGAGCTGACTGCTGATTGCAGGCGGAGAGAGGATATCTATGGAGACTGGTTCTGGATCACTCCATCGTGGGAGAAAGATTGTGTCTCCATTCACCAAGTCTTTCATCATTGATCTCATCTGTAGGACAAGAACAGAAACACCAGCATGGCAGGGCTATTTTTATGTACACGTGCTCTTTGGAGTGAAGTCGTTTTATATACTACTACTCTACTGAGTAGGAATGCTACTCTGTTTGTTTTAGCAAACCCTCCTGCTTGGGCTGCGTGCGTGCGTACCTGCACAACTATCCGAGGATTCTGTGGATCGTCTTCCACTTCTGTGAAGTTCTTTATCAGCTGTGTGGAACCAGGAGCAACAGAGTCGTGAGACTTTGAAAATTCACCAAACTCTTCCAGGCCATTAGGATCGGTTGTGACTTTGATCTCGTATTTGGCAAGATCCTCTAATCCGGGGCTAGCCCATTGCACCACCACATCTGCTGAGAGCATGGTCTGTGACCCATCGGCAATGAGTCTGGGGTTCAGAGGTGTAATGATGATGTTTCGTGGGGGAGGCACGGGGCGAATCCTCTTCGTCTGTGTCCTGGGATCACTTGTCTGTGTTTCTTCCTCCCATGAAACTCTTACAGATACCTGAAAATTTTGTGTAAAAATTTGTGACTAACACAAAACATGAGCTTTAGGACATGAACTTACGCTGAAGGGAAGGTCTAACATGAAGTCGTCTGGAAGAAGAATATCTGCTTGATCCAGAGGAAAAGTCCTATTCATCTGCTCAGACAATTACACTCATTATAATGTCGTTTGAAAAGCTACTTGACTTACATGTGTGTAAGATGCCGGTCCGATTATAACATTGAAGTGGTCAAACACTGCAGCTCCTGGTAACTCTGAGTTAGCTCGACTCCAGGTCCAAGTAACGTCTCCACTCAGCAGTATATATGCCCCTAGCTCCCGGTGTTCAACATTCACCTGACTCAGTTGGACTGCGAGATCATTGGCAGGCCCTGGTATCGGAAGAACTAAGAACTGGACTTCCATCGGGTCACTCCAGTCGCTTGGAAAGTCACGAAACTGGTATGAGCGAATCTATTGGGTACATTCGGATGATTATTAAACAAGATGAAATCCGCAGATGAGAGTAATATTATAAGTACCCGCAGGTAGGTCTTTATCATGTCCTCATTTAATGATGCGGGAAATGTCCGCAGTATATCTCCACGGAGCTAGAAAAGGAAAAATAAAGTCGTAAAAGTTAATGTGTAGAAATGCCAACAATCTCTTACCCCCGTTTTCGAAACTTGATCATCACCAGTTGGTCCAAGACGGTTTAATCCCAAGTACACCTCGTAGACCAGGGGAGTCGCCTCAGAAAACAGGACCTCGGGTCTTTCAAACTTAAACCTATGACATTGCAGATGTTACACACACTGTCTCTCGCTTGGGCCACTGAGTGAGTCTCTTACCTTAGAGTTACTTCCACGTCCCGACCGTCACCTGTTGGTGTGACACGTCCAGTATCGCGGTTTGTAATGTTGATTAAACTAATTGGTAGGGGTGGAGGTGCATCAACCCCATCCACCTCACAGTTTATAGAGAGGGCAGGCAAGCCCCTACCCTCCCTCCAAAACACTTCGACCTAGAAAGAATAGGTAGGAATGTTAAATCTGTGAAAAAAGTTTAATTTAACACCTAAAATGAAAAAACACATTTTGATCAACTTTTAGACCTACATGTAGGTGTTTACATCATAATACTCACAGAGGTTCGGTAGAACCGTGATTGATTCTTAAATGGCTCCAACTGTTGCGAGAAATGATACACTGTCTGGTTCACACTTACCTATAAAAGTTAACAGAAGTTATTGATAAGTTGAAAAATGTGTTTGTAGAACTCACAGGTATATTTATACGAAATAGACCAAGTGCAACAGCTGTTGGGTCACGGACACCTGTTGTGGTTTCAGGAAAGAATCCCAGCGAATTACAAACACTTCAATATTGCTGAGAGTAGCAGGTGAGAATGGAGCTGTGAGCTGTGAATCCAATACATATTTCTCTTCCTCTCTATCGTAAGCAGCTGAACATGAAAGCTCTAGCTCAGGGAAGACCACTGAATTAGCTGTATAAAACAAATTTTGTGTAACGATGAAAATCATGAGACTATATAGACCTCTCACCATTTGATAATGTTAATGTTCTGGAGACCAGCTGTGTACCTCCGTTTGCAAGAAAGGTTTTCACCTACAAGTACAGTTACTACGGATCATATGATCTTGATGTCAACCATGATTAGAATTTGTACCTCTACTCTCACTGTACAAGGGCGAATGAAAAATCCTGGGGACTTGGATCTCAGCAACACACGTGATGTGGTCTAAAGAAGAAACAGTATATACCACCACACTAAGACATATTCCACTCACAGAATTAACAGTCTCAGATACTTCTTCATCACAGTTGCGTCTGGTGACAGTATAATTCTGCACTCCCTCAGGACCTAGCTCAAGAGGGGCACAGGGATTAGTTATCATCTCATACCTGTACATATACTTACATGAAGTTGGACACCAGGTTACGTTCAGCACAGGGTGATTGAAAAATCCTGCTCGCGTATCTCGGTCGCTGGTAATACTAACTTGAGTCTCGGTCAATGCACTGACAGAACATGTCCCTATTATGTAGAACAGTTTTGTGTTATTAATGATAAGAGTTATCCCAGTATAATATACCTGACAGTTGTATTTCAGTAGGGTCAGAGAAGGTGGAGAGGCCTGATTCTTCAGTGGCATAGGCAAACGATACATTGAGCCTGCTTTCTGCTGGAAAGCTGGTGAGGTCAAGAAGGAAATCTGCAATTGTTATCTCCGTAAACGACGTCATGATGACATCAACCATCCAATGGTAGACAAACACTCCTGGGCGATACTCAATTTGAAAGACAACAGACGGCTTTTCAAACATCTCCAGTTCCATGGGTACATCGACATCAAACAACGATGTATCACTCATGGGGGTCAGCACAGGGGGTGCCGATGGCTTTTCTAAAACATCTGCATAAACAGCAAACCATTTTAGCTACTGAGAGTTTTAGTATGTCAGCTATCATACCTGAAGGAATAGTACGCTGGCATCCATTATTACAGTCATTGGTCTGTAATAAGGTACAGATTAGCGTTGAGATTACAAAAGCAAATTGTGCTTACATCACATTGAGCACCACACTGATTTCCAATCACAAGTCCTGCGAAATTCACAGGAAGAAAATCTGCACAAGTCTTGACATCTTCCTCTCTGTAATACACGAGAAATCCAAAATTTCACTAGCTAAGCAACAAATAATTATTCTGTTTTCACTTACACAATTTCCACAGTTGTTGTTTGATTGTGCAATACACCCACTGCGACAGTCCAGATACTGTGGAGAAAACAAATAATATCTAGCATCTAGAGCTAACCATAGATAAAAACGTACAACGAACATCGAACGTACCTTTCGTAGGTCGCGGCAACGTGTGAACACATACACCCCCTACATAGAGATAAACTACCGTAAAAGCACTTGCATTTCCTACGACTTTAGTTGCCTACCGGCATCGTGGACTCTTCTTCGACCACTGTATCATTTTGGCCGTCGATAGACGTGTTGTTGTCCATGTTGGTGTCGTTGGTGCCGTTCCCGCTCATGGATCGGAAGAAGTAGTTGATGCAGGCAACGTGGCAAAATGCGGCGACCCTCGCTTCTTCTGCATTCCCAGTCACGACTGAGTGGCTGGAATCACTGAGCGCGGAGGTACTGTCACAGTTCTGACCCTCCACTCGCCAGACAAACACGAGCGTCAGGACGAGACAAAACGAGAAGGGTGACGAGGCCATGCTCGCTCCGTCGTCACACACAAACAGCGACTGTCAGCTCGGACGGCTGTAGAAAAATAGCTATGAAGTCAGTAGATAGCGTGTGCTCGTCTGCTTCTGAAAATCGTTGCAGTTTTGCACACGCGGGTAGGCGCGGGCTATTTGAGGCGCTGCGTTGTCGCGTCCGGGATAGTGTGAATTTTTGCGGTGGCTTCTGGATCGAGCCTGCGCAATCAGCGTGGAATTCAATGATAATGAAGTGGTTTTCTCGCTATATTAGCACACATAGCAGCATCTTCTCCCAGTAGCGTACTGATGGTGGAAGACCTTACGTTTCAGTAGACTTATTACCCTCGGCGCGCATGCGCAGCGAGGGTTACTGTAGTCTCTGTGTGTGTGTGGTGTGTGTCGACGCTTATTCTGGCACTACAGGCTACGAAGCGGCCCATTAGCGATACCAGCAGCTTCAGAATTTCACGAGCCTGAAAAGTAAAAGGGCGATTTTCCTGAAACGACTGCGTTCGAGAGATATGCCTTGAAAACAAGCGAAAAAGCCAATATGCATAATCGCACTGGCGACCTGATCCGCTCTCTCGGTGTACCTTGGGGGCTCAGGGAGTCACAACGAATGGCATGTATCAACTCCAGCATGCTATATACTACTGTAGCTAGCCCGTGTCAGACTCTCCGCGCACTACTAGCGGGAGACCACGAGTAAACGCACTAATAGCCCAGCCATTAATTTAGCAGTATCGCGCATGCGCAGTTCGCCGAGGGTTTGCATTATTACCCCTAGATAGCCAAATGCACAAGCCACAGTCCTGAACCAAACAATTATTTTAGACTCTAATCTTACTTCTGCAATTACAGTATATAGTCTCACTGATGCCACATACTGAACCTAGCTATACTAGCTACATCATCAGTACCCACCTATTTAGCTACCTAGTTTGGTTGAAACTTTGCTGAAGAGCAAGTCTTTTATAACAACACATTTCAGCAATATTTAAGCCCATAAGGACAGTCCATTGCAATTGTAGTGGAAATTTTCCTCTTTTACACAGGAAATATTTCTATTACAGTACGTAAGCCAAGAAGGGTGCACAACCAGCAATCCATCAGAGATTAAACTGAGACCTATAATTATACTGAAGCAATCTGAGTATTCAGCGTACCTATAGCACTACCTACAAATCCCACGTGAAAGGTGTTCTCAGAATCTCCAATTATCAGTTCTAATGACAGTGTCCGAAATGCTTTTGGAAATCACTCCAGTGATATCTTTCCATATGGGATTTTGCTTCAAAAGTTGACTATTTCACTAAGATACATTTCCTCTTTCACTTTTTCGCAATCAGAAAAGGTCTTTCATGATTTCTTCATTCTTCTCTGTTACCAGCTATATAAATCAACATTATACTGTATAAAAAGGTTCATTGTTCATTACTCAGCAACCAGTGCTACAAGTTAAGGAAGATTTCAGGGTCAGCAGGACCTTTCATCAAACTGTCCAAAGAAAAACTCTGTATCAAATAGTCCATCAACAATGTACTGGGAGTAAGACCCCTCAATCACAGAGTTGATTGGGTCACGTGACCTCTCGGGGCCACCCTGGGAGTTGCCCACATAGTAGCAGCCGTCATCAGAGAGATCCCAGACAAGGGGGTAGAAGAAAGCAGGAAAGTGGCGGTAGCTGGGGTGGCCTGGCTGGTAGAGTTCTATGTCTGGAGAACTGTCGGAGTCAAGGTCACCCACTGATATGGGGATGTTCCAGAACTGACCTACAGTCGGAGAAATAGGGAGAAGGTTAGGTAGTTGAAGAGAGAGTAGGAGAGAGAAAAGGGGCAGGAAAATAAAAGGAGGATGAAGAGGAGGAGAAGAGAAAGAAGAGAAGACGGAGAGGAAAAAAGGCCAAGACAAAAATGAAGACGAAGATGAAGAAGAAGAAAAACAACAGAAAGAGAAGATGAAAAAGAAGAAAAAGAAGAAAGAAGAAGAGGAGGAAGAGAAAAAAGAAGATAATGGTTAAAAAGAAGAGGACAAGTAGAGATGAAGAAGAACGAGTGGTGTAGAGGGAAATAATCTCTTTATCTCAAGCAGTGGTTGAGGAAAGGAAAAATGGAGTGAGATTGGAGGAAAATGATGGAGACGGTTGTCTGGTGAGACTGACCGATAAGGCCATGGGAGGCGGGTCGAAGGTTGGAGCCTCTGTTCACGTCGAAGCGGAGTCTGTCGGACATGCAGGTGACCCACATTACCAGCCCCGGCTGCTGGCAGTTGGGTACCGCCACCCTCCACAGGTTCGTCCTCACTCGACTCACCCTCACCTGACTAATGGTGACAGACCCATCCACTTCTCTCCCTCCCACCCGTGCCACACAGAGCTCCAGATCAACCTCCACCTCCACACACCCCTCAGGGCCTCCTGACGAGGCCTTCACTCCAATCTTGCTCACTCTGTTTCTCCTGGTGTTGGACGGCATGGCAGTGTAGTAGGCATTGGCAGAGACGCAGGTGTCTGAGATGAGGTTGAAGTAGTGGCCGGCCTCTCGTGACCTGGTAGCATAGGGAGCGGTCTTCAGGACCAGGGATGGCCACTGTGAACCAGGGGTTACCAAGAACTGAGTCATTCACCCTCGCCACAACTGGAGAGGTAGCTAGAAGTAGAGAGAAAGAGCACAATGACAGTTGTCCAACTGATAAACATTATTTTACTTAACTGACATGCCTACTACAATAATGGCCAGATGATTGTCAGTGGCATGGTCTGTTCTCAATATGTTCAGCTCTTTGTTTACGTAAGAGATAATGTGCGTTTAGAGTTCTATACGTGATTTATGGGAACGAGGGGTGTGGTCGAGAGACTCATACACAGCACGAGGCGCAGCCGAGTGCTGTATGGGTCTCGAGACCACAACCCGAGTTCCCATAAGTCATGTATAGAACGATAGGACGCACATTATGTGTTTTATTGTGACTTTGTAGCAGCCGCCGACCTCCAGCGAGAGAGAAATGCGACGACATATAGCATGCGCACGTGCGCACTCACTGTTCTCGAGCGAGTTCTGTGCTGAGGCTACCGCATCGAACAGGTAGTGAGGGTGGCTCTTTCTCCATCAGGAGAAACTCGTTCATAGGTCGCTGGCCTTTGAAAGATTCGTCAAACATAGTAAAAGGGGGGGTGTTGGGGGTTTGTGGGGTGTGGTTGGGTTGGTTGTTTGTGGTTGGTCCTAAATAACCATCGCAGACATTTCCGCTTGTCCGACGCCTTCTCTTCTGGGGGTGGGGGTGGGTGTTGGTGGGGGGTGTGTGGGGGTGTGTTTGGGTGGGGGGGGGTGGGGGGGGGGGTGGGGGGGGGTGGGGGGGTGGGGGTGTTTTTTGTGTGTGTGGGGGGGTGGGGGTGGTTGGGGGTGTGGTGGGGGGGGGGGGTGTTGGGGGGGTGGTGGGGGGGGGGGGTTGGGGTTGGGGGGGGGTGTTTGGGGGGGGGTGTTGTTTGGCTGCCCAGGGGGGAGCAAGAGATAGCTGAATGAAGGCGTGTGGTCGCCTCAGCCATCCCTCGCCTCTACAGCCTCTACAGAACAGTTTTTGTCTACACTATGTGTACGATGCTGATGATAGTTCAATACTTTTTGTATTGAACGTTCAATATTGGCCATATTGAACGTGACTACAATACGGGAAATAAGAGTATGCGCGGCACCTTTGATCCGCCCACGCAAGTCACAATAAACCTTTCATACAGTGCACATAACACAAAAGTAGTACACTCCTAACTGCTGTTATTCTTCTGTGGGTACTCTGATCTTTGACCGTGGAGTAAGTTGCAGACTATGAGGTTCATTAACCTAATCATGCACTGCTGTTACTACAAGCAGACTTTACTCTGTGCATAATTATTATATTCAGGGGTGTCAACCTGCAAAATCTCTGGGGCCAAAAACATGGCGCCAGAGACGGCCTTGGCGCTACACCCAATTGCAAAGTTCAGCTAACAACCGGTAACTCCACGTTCGCGTGTGCCCGTATTGCGCAGAGACGCGTAGGCAAGCTTTGGCGGCTAGGGCCCGGCGCTTCATTTTCTCTGTCTGGCGCTTTAAAATTGCGCTTGGCGCTGATTTTAGCGCCATAGCGCCAGATTGACACCCCTGTATATTGGACTAGCTTTGAACCCTAAAACAGGCTAGTTTCTTTTTTATGTGGTTTGAGAGTTAGCAAGACGTTAATCTACCTGTTATTTGTACAGCCATAGGATCACTCCAGTTGCTTGGAAAGTCAGCAAACTGATACGAACGAATCTAAAGGCAAAATTGAACCAATATATTCTACCACGTTATGAAGAGAAGAGTAATAGCTATACCTGTAAGAAGGCCATAAATATTTCCGTTGTCAAAGGTATACCAGTAAATTCCTGTACTTTATAGCCACGAGGCTGAAATAAAACAGAATGTGGTATAAAAATCAATAAACAATACCCTGCCTTACTTACCTCCCTCATGGTAATAAATGAAATAGCTTCATCAGTTGGTCCAAGAGGGTTTAATCCCAAGTACACCTCGTAGATAAGAGGAGTCGCCTCGGAAAAAGGACCTCAGGTCTTTCAAACTCAAACCTATGGCATTGCGTAATGTTTCACACACTGTCTCTTTCTCTTCCATTATAGCCTTACGTCACATTTGCTTGCACATCTCGAGCACCTCCTCTTGGAGTGGCACGTATGGTGTCAACATTTACGATGTTGATAAAACTAATTGGTAGGGGTGGAGGTGCATCAAC
>CASHTH010003528.1:0-14391 GCA_030341885.1 Geodia barretti
ACGCCCGCTACACACGAGGTGCTCCAAGCGGGCGGTGGTTGTGGTCGCCCGCCAGGCAGCAGAGCATCTGTGTGGTGCTGTTGCTCCAGCACCTGGATGGTGGCGATCGGCCCACTGAGATTCGGCATCGACCGAGACCCTGGAACGGTCGTCGTCGGCGCCCATGATCAGGGCGCGGCATCTACCGCGACCCAGGTGCGTTCCAGCCGGTCTCAGGTGCGTCCAGGCCAGCGCGCCTGCGCTGGACCCTCTCCTGATGTGGCTGGGCGCACGTGCCCTGGGCCGGCCGCCATTGGCCTTGACGGTGCTCACGGTGCTGGCGCCTTCGACCCGTTACTACCAGCCCAGCAGGGACACGCCAGCACAGAAGACTCACCGACTGGGCCCGCCAGATGGTCTGTCAACCCCGCTCATGGTGAGCTGCCGAACCACGCGCTGGCTGACCCCACGACCCCTGTGCTGGTGGGCGACAACAGCTATGCCGGGTCGGGATTGCTCCACGCTGCCAGTCCCTCCGTGGACCGTTACCTGATCGCCAGATTGCGTCTGGACGCCGCTCTCTATGCGCCAGCGCCACCCCGTCAACTGGCCAGAACGTTCGCCCGCATTGAAGGGCCCCGCGGCGGCCGCCGCTGAAAGTTTTCCTTGAGCAGACGGATGTAACTGGGCCAGCGCCGCGGTGTGGCTGGTACGACGGCATCACCGCGCCGTGGGCAATCACCTCCCAGACGGCGGTCTGGTACCGCTCCGGCAAGCCTCCCGTCTCATTCGCTGCGGTGATGATCGATGTACCCCAGGGCTCCTTCGCCACTCAGGCCTGCTCTGTACCGACCACGGCGGCGGACCCGACCCAGATCCTGGAATAGGTTGCTGACTGCGCTGGAACTGGAGGTCGACCTTCCACGAGCGTACGAACCCATCTGGGTGTGGAGACACAACCTCAGTGCGGTCCGCATCTCGCCACTGCCCGCACCACGCCCGCCCTACTGGGGACTCTGCTCCTGGACCACCTGGCCGCCACGCGTTGCAGAAGAAACGGCGCCCATGACCCAGCGCAAGGCCGCTTGGTACGACAAACCGTCGCCGACCTTCGTGGATGCCATCGCCCTGGCGCGTCGCCACCTGTGGCTGGCGTCGGAAGGTTTCTCACTGTCGGTCGCTGACCCCGACATTCAGGAACTCCCGGTCGCGCTGTACCATCGACTTGTAGATTCCCTTGCCTACGCCGCTTGAATTGCGTAAAGCCTAGCCAAGGATAGTAATGAGCCCCGACGATCAGGTCGTCGTCGGCTGCCGAGTTGGCGAAAACGCGCTGGAAGGGAGGCCGCTCGGTGGGCGTGACCGTAGGCACTGGGGACGGCGTCGGAAAAGAGGCACTTTGCATGACCACGGGGGTAGGCGTCGCTGAACGCACTGGAGTCGATGCGTGTCCCAACGAGGCTGCAGGTGATCCGGATGGGATGGGAAGCGACCGCGTTGGACTGTTGGGTTGGTTTGAGGTTGTTTCAGCCATCACCGCAGTTTGCGCCGGGGGTGTTAGAGTCGGTGGGACGTTGGTTTCGACCGCTGATGTCTTTTGGCGGGCAGTCTCCACAGATGGTCTGGTGGGCAAAACGGTCACGGTGGGCTGGCCTGGAAAGTCGCTCCGGGAAGTATTGCAAGCTACGGCCGGCAATGCCGGAGCCGTCAACGCCAACAGAAGAATCCAGGACATAATCAAAGTTCGAGGTATTGACATGCAGTGGACTCGCGGCGGGTTCCAGATGGATCAGTGAGTACTATACGCTACGCCCCGGGGCTGATGCGCAGCAACGGCGACCAGACGCGAGGTCTGCGCCTCCTCCCACGACCTCGTGCGCAACCCAGGACAACATCATTGAGTTTGGCGGGAAACGGAGCCATGCCGACGGGTTCTGCAGTCGGATTAGGGTAAAATGTCCGTGTTCACGGGACGCCCAGGGGAACAAGAACAGAAGGCGGGACATCCGATGTTGAATGGCAACGGAACCGAACCAACGGCGCCGCCCAGCGTCTACAACGATGGCGGCGTGACCATTGTCGGGATGATTGGCGTGGTGCGAGAGGCCGAAGCCAACCGGGGCGCTACGCTGAGCCTCTTCGGGGGTGGCATTAATCCGGGCGCGGAGGTGCCGGCCGGCGTTGATCCGGACTACATCCTGGATTTTGCCCGCACCCACGAGGCCGCCGGCTTCGACCTGGTGCTGACCGGATACTCGTCGTCCACTCCGGACGGGTTTGAGGTGGCTGGCTACGCCGCCGCACACACCACCCGGCTGGGCTACCTGATTGCCCACCGGCCCGGATTCGTCGCGCCGACCCTGGCCGCCCGCAAGGCCGCCACGCTGGATCAGCTGACCAACGGCCGCGTCGCCTTGCACATCATCACCGGCGGCAACGACCTGGAGCAGCGGCAGGATGGGGACTGGCTGGACCATGATGCCCGTTACCGGCGCACCGACGAATACCTTGATGTGATGCGCCGCAGCTGGACCGAAACCGCACCCTTCGACCACGTCGGCGAGTTTTACCAGCTGGAGAATGCTTACAGCCAGGCCCGGTGCCGTCAGTACCCGCACCTGCCGCTGTTCTTCGGCGGAGCATCGGAGATGGCGCTGAACGTGGCCAGCCGCCGCGCCGACCTCTTCGCGCTGTGGGGCGAGCCGCGGGCGTCCATCGCCGAACGCATCGCCGACGTGCGCGGTCGCGTAGCCGCCGCCGGTCGCGACCCGGCCGAGATGCGGTTCAGCCTGTCCGCCCGCCCGATCCTGGCCGCTACCGAGGCCAAGGCGTGGAAACGGGCCGAGGCCATCCTGGACCGGGTGAAGGAAGCCACCGCTGGTCGCATCACCCCGGGCGTGCCGACACGCCCGCAGTCCGAGGGAGCCTGGCGTCTGCTGCGGTTCGCGGCGCAGGGCCACGTTCACGACGAACGGCTCTGGATGCCCATTGCCGCGGCCAGCGGAGCATCGGGCAGCACGACCTGCCTGGTGGGAACGCCGCAGCAGGTGGCCGATTCGCTATTGGCCTACTACGACCTGGGCTGCTCGGCGTTCATCATTCGCGGGTTCGACCCGCTGGCCGACGCCGCCGAGTACGGGCAGGAACTGATACCGCTGGTGCGGGAAGGTGTGGCCCAGCGCCGGGGTTCCGGTGTGGGGAAACCGAGCTGACGGCCAAGCGGGCAGACGGATATGGCAAAGCGGCGTTGGTAGGTCCGATCCGGACGGTGGAGCAGCAACGTGACACGTTGGGAGATACCGACGTCGCTGGGGCTCTCCGACGTCAAAATGTCGGACGGGGCGATTGTCAGGCTGCGGAGGCGCGTCACGCGTACCCACTTTAATCTGTGGCTGCGAGGAGCGCCCGCTCATCCCGAGCTCGTCGAGGGACGCGGCAATCTCGATAGGTTGCACACACGTCGGCGAACCGCCGTAGCTACGGCGACGGGATTGCCACGCTGCGCTCGCAATGACAAAGTGGCTGCGCATGAGGAAAACCCTGAAACCTGCGCTGCCATGACTGTTGAGTTCCTGGAGTCGCAGGGACTGGCGTGAGTTCGCCGCTCGGCCATCGTTGGTCGCTGGTATCCGCCTTCATCTGAACCTGCTATGATTCGGGCCAACAGAAAGTCTGATGTTACGCGTACCCACTCTAACCTGTTCTAATCTGTCATAGCGAGGAGCGCCCGCTCATCCCGAGCTCGTCGAGGGACGTGGCAATCTCGATGAGGTTGAACACACGTCGGCGAACCGCAGTTGCTACGGAGACGGGATTGCCGCGCTACGCTCGCAATGACAAAGTGGGTACACAATGACAAAGTAGATACGTATCAGAGAGTCTGATCACTGGCGCAGCGAGAAACATCGCCGCGCCAAGACTGATTGGGTGACGATTGAGCCGCAACTCCACTCTTGTAATACATACCCGTCTTCGGAGGCCCTATCATGGTGGATTACGCAAGCCTGTTCTCCCGCAACCTGCCCCGCTCCGTGGCGTCGCCGGTGGGCTCCAGCGCTCAGGTGAAGTACATATTCTCGGTGACCAATGCGGTGCCCGAGGTGATTGATGCTGACGAATACCTAACTGCCATCGCGGCTGGCATGGCCGGCGGCGGCGCGGCTTCGCTAGCCGGCTATCCACCCGCCGGCGGACACGTCGGCTTGCGGGAGCTGATCGCCCAGCGGTTGGCTTCCAACCGGGGCTTCAACGCCTCGCCGGACGATGTGTTTATCGCCGACGGCGCTGGGGGGTCCATCACCATCCTGCTGGATTCCTTCATCAATCCGGGCGACCCGGTGCTGGTGGAGGAGTTCACCTATATGGGCAGCCTGCGGATGATGATGGAACGGGGCGCCGAACCCATCCACGTGCCCTCCGACGAAGACGGGATGCTGCCCGATGCCGTCGATGACATCCTGAAATCCCTGGACGGCGCGGGCCGGCGGGCGAAGTTCATCTGGACGATTCCGGTGTTCCAAAATCCGCTGGGCTACACGGTGTCGGAGGCGCGGCGGAACGCGCTGCTGGACGTGGCCGAACGCTGGGGCGTACCCATCCTGGAGAACGAATCCTACGCCGATTTTCGCATCGACGGCGACCCGCTGCCACCGGCAATGTCCGGTATGCGGGACCAAGCCGACGTGATGTACGTGTCGTCTTTTACCAAGCTGCTGGGCTGCGGGCTGCGGGTGGGATTCGGGGTGCTGCCGCCGGCGGTGAAGGCTGCGCTCCCGCGGGCCAACGCCGAAAATCTGCCCCGTCGCAACGCCAGCCATCTGGCCACCATGCTGGTGTATGAGTATATGCGCGACCACGAGGCCGAGCACATCGAGGCGGTGCGGAAGGCGCTGCAGGTGCGCCGGGACGCCATGCTGGAAGCGCTGGCCGCAAACTTCCCCGCCTTCTGCGAGTGGACGGAACCCCAGGGCGGCATGATGATTTTCGTGCGGCTACCTGAAGGCGCGGACACCTGGGGCACTCTGGAAAAAGCTACGCAACGCGATGTGAAGTACAACCCGGGCGGAATGTTCCGATCGGACCGCGATCGCAACAACCACTTCCGGCTGACCTACAGCCACAATTCCCCCACCGAAATTCACGAGGGTATCGCGCGCCTGGCCGAGCTGTTCCGTGAGGAAGGGTACTTTGAGGGGTAGGAGCTTCACTCTCACGCCAACCCTCTCCCATTGAGGGAGAGGGGGTTCAAGAGGATGGCAGTTATGACCACGATCGCTGGACCCGCTGCTCCACCCGCCATCACCGTTAGCGTGGATGGTTTATCGGTGGCCGTACCCGCCAGAGCGTCCGCGCTGGACGCCATCAACGCATCCGGCGTGATCATCTCCCAGCTGTGCAAAGATGCTGATATGCCGGCCATCGGCGCGTGCCGTACCTGCCTGGTGCAGATTGACGGTGTGCGCGGCTTTCCGGCGTCGTGCTCGGTGCCGGCCACCGAGGGGATGGTGATTCACACCGACACGGCGGATGTACGGCGTATTCGCTCGGGAGTGATTCAGTTGACGCTGGGGATGGTGAACGGGGGACACCCTTCATCCCCGGCCCCTCTGCCGGTGGGAGAGGGGAGTACGCCATTGACACTGGTGCTGCCTCGGGGCGGTACGGAGTTTGTTGCGGGCGGCGATCACCCTCACCCTGACCCTCTCCCGTCAAGGGAGAGGGGAGATGTTGGCCTTGACCTGGTGCCTTTGGGGGAGAGGGGGGTTGACGGGTATGGGCAGCTGTCGGCGGCGGCGGAGTTGCATGGGATTGTTGAGCGGCGGTGGGAGGCGCGCGAGCGGCCGGCTACCGATACGTCCAACCCGGTGTTCAACCTGGCAATGGACGCCTGCATCCTGTGCGCCCGTTGCGTCAATGCCTGCCAGTCGGCGCACCAGTTCATCGGGGCCATCGATGTGCTGGGGGCTGGGGAAACGGCCCGCATTGCCACCGCCGGCGACAAACCGCTGGCCGAAAGCATCTGCACCACCTGTGGCCAGTGCCTGAGCGTGTGCCCCACCGGGGCCATCAGCGTCAAGGAACCGCCGGCCGTCAGCGCACCGACCCACACCGTCAGCACCACCTGCCCGTACTGCGGCGTTGGCTGCGGCATCCAGCTGGAAGTTGACGACGCCACCGACCGCATCGTGGCATCCCACGACGATCCCGACAACCTGTCCAGCGTGGGGATGCTGTGCGTCAAGGGCCGCTTCGGCTATACGTTTGCCCAGCACCCCGACCGCATCAAAACGCCGCTGATCCGCGACGGCGAGCGTTTCACCGGGCCGTTCCGAGAGGCGACCTGGGACGAGGCGCTGGACCTGGTAGCGAGCCGGCTGGTGGAATATCGCGGCGACAGGTTTGCAACTCTCTGCTCGGCCAAGGCCACCAACGAGGACGGGTACGTGCAGCAGAAGTTCTCCCGCCTGGTGATGGGCAGCAACAACATCGACCATTGCACCCGCCTGTGCCACAGCCCCTCGGTGGAGGCCATGCTGACCTCGCTGGGCAGCGGGGCCACCAGCAATTCATACACCGACTACGAGGGCGCCGGCTGTCTCGTGGTAATCGGCTGCGACCCCACCTCGAACCATCCGGTGGCCGCTTCCCGGATGCGGCGGGCCATCGTCGAGCGCGGCGCCAAACTCATCGTTATCAACCCCCGGCGCATCGACATGTGCGACTACGCCGACCTGTGGCTGCGGGCCTACCCCGGCACCGACGTGGCGCTGCTGAATGCGATGGCGCAGGTCATAGTGGACGAAGGTTTGGCCGCTGCCGATTTCGTGAACAACCGCACCGAAGGCTACGACGACTGGCTCGCGGTAGCCAATCAATACACCCCCGAACGCGCCGCGGCCATCACCGGCGTCGCGGCGGATGACATCCGCGCGGCCGCCCGAATCTTCGCCCGCCCGCCGGTGCCCCGGGGAGCCGATGATGATGGTGTCGGCTACGGCGGCTCCTGTCTGATCTGGGGCATGGGCATCACGCAGCACACCAACGGCACCGCCAACGCCCACGGCCTGCTGAATCTGGCGCTGGTCGCCGGCCAGCTGGGTCGGCGCGGTTCGGGCATCTCCCCGCTGCGTGGGCAGAACAACGTGCAAGGCTGCGGCGACGCGGGATGCTTGCCCAACTCCCTGCCGGGCTACCAGGGCTTGCGTCCCGATACGCTGGTGCGATTTGGCGACGCCTGGGGCGCGAATGGGCGCATCCCCGATACGGCTGGCCTGGTGGTTACCGATATGGTGGAATCAATGGGGCGGCCCGACGGCGTGCGCGCCATGTATATCACGGGCGAGAATCCGCTGCTCAGCGAACCCGACCTGAACCGGGCTGATGAGCTGTTCCGGCGGCTGGAGTTCCTGGTGGTGCAGGACATTTTCATGCACGAAACGGCGGAGTTGGCCGACGTGGTTCTGCCGGCCACCAGCTTTGCCGAGAAGGACGGCACGTTCACCAACAGCGAGCGGCGGGTGCAGCGGGTACGGCAGGCCATCCCGCCGGTGGGCGGCAGCCGGCCCGACTGGGACATCGTGTGCGACCTGGCCCGCCGGATGTGCGACAAAGTGGGGTTGCCGTGGGCTGAGCAATTCACCTACGGGCACCCGTCGGATATTTTTGACGAGATGGCCCAGCTGACGCCCATCCTGTCGGGCATCTCCTATCAGCGGCTGGACGCCGAGGGTGGCATTCAGTGGCCCTGCCCCTCGCCGGAGCATCCGGGCACCACGTATCTGTACGCCGACGATTTCCCCCGGGGGGACCGGGCGAAGTTTGTGGCCTTTGAGCAGGGACCGCTGGCGGCGGAAACTCCGTCGGAACGGTTCCCGCTGGTGCTAAACACCGGGCGAGTGTTGTATCACTGGCACGGCGGCACCATCACACGGAGGGTGGACGGCCTGATGGCCCGGTCTCCGGCGCTGGAGGTGTCGATAAACCCCCTGGATGGCGAGCGGTTCGGGTTGCAGGACGGGGGGCAGGTGCAGGTGCGTTCACGGCGTGGTTCATTAACGGGCGTGGCGCGCTACACCTACCGGATGCGTACCGGCGAGATTTTTGTACCGTTCGTAAGGCTGGCCGATTCAGCGGCCAACTTCCTCACCAACGCGGCCTACGACCCCGAATCACGCATACCGGAGTACAAGGTGTGCGCGGTGCGGGTGGAGACGGTGGAAGGGTAGCCGTCGATCCGTTTTCAGAAGGTCGTTAGAATCGGGGACATCCGCTCCCTGGGTTGGTAACCCAATCCGGCGCATCGTGATTTCGACGACTTCACCCTCACCCCAGCCCTCTCCCATCAAGGGAGAGGGAGCTGCCTCTAACTTCGCCCCTCACTCCAGCCCTCAATGAAATGTACGGCTCCATCCGGGCTTTGGTCCACCAATCCAGCGAATCCTGATTTGGACGACTTCACCCTCACCCCAACCCTCTCCCATCGAAGGAGAGGGAGCTGCCTTTACCCGCGCCGTTCCCGGCCCTCGATGAAGTGGACGGCTTCATCCGGGCTGATGCGTCCCACGGGGCCGCTGGCGTACATTGCGCCCAGCACGGTGCCGCCGCGTCCCAACAGGAACTCGGTTGGCTGGATGTGGCCGTCGTGGTTATCCGACCACCACGATCCGAGTAGCTCGGCGTCGGCGGGAGTAACTCCGTATGCCAATGGAAACTTGACGCCGGCCTTGGTTGCCATCTCCTGCACCAGTTCCCTGGGTTCCACACTGGCGGCGACGATCTCAACGCCCATCTCGCCGAGGGCGGCGCTATTCTCCTGCCATGCGGCCAACTGCCGCGCGCAGTAGGGTCACCAAACTCCGCGGTAAAACAGCAGCGCCAGGTAGCGTGAGGACATCGCATCCGGCAGAGCCAGCGTTCGGCCGTCGATCAGATTCAGCGTCAGATCTGGCAGCCGGTCGCCCTGTTGCAGTTTTTCGCTCATGATGGCTCCTGGTCAATACGGGTTCAGGTGATTGGTCGTTCCGGCCAGAACAAATCGTACAATCGATCAGAGAGTTCTTCGCAAAGCCGGAGTCCGGCCCTGACTTCGTCCGCACTTTCTTCATCCTCGTAGTAGTTGGAATGCAGGGCGCGAGCGGTTCGGAAGGCATTGTTAATCCAGGTTTGCGTATCGGGATCACCCGATACAGCGACCAGGTCCGACAGCTCGCGTAAGACCTGCCAGATGGAACGGTGTTGGTGGATGTTGCCACCATGGTGCGCGCTGATGGCTTTGACCGTCTCGGCGACCATACCCCATGCCTTGTTGGAAGCTTGGGGCAGATCTCTGTCTTCGAGGAGATGCTTCCAGGCTCCGGCGCGGAAATCGCTGCCAAGACGAGCGTATTTTTCCGGCCCACGATCAGCATCGTCGGGTTGGCTGGGGTCGCGCGCGGCGGTTAATCCACGGGCGATCGCGGCGGCGATGGTTTCGTCGGTGTACGCCATTCCAGTGGATCAGTCGCCGACGGCCTCCGCAGTCGGAGACTTCAGGCGCTCGGGCCACCACGGGTCGTCATAGTCATCGAACAGACCCTTGAGGTGAGGCATCACCTCGGTGGCGAACAGCTCGGTATTCTTCCTGGTCAACTCGGGCGGCATGGATCCAATCTGGAGCAGTACCATCAGGTGTCCGATACGGAGCAGTTCGGCAGCTTCGGTGAGCTTGCGGCGCACGGTTTCCGGACTGCCGGCGATGATGTGCCCCTGCTCGACATAATCCTTCCACTTGTTTTCCGTGGCGACGCGTCGGGCCTCTTCCCCCATCTGGGGGCGCAACGACTTGCGGATGGATTCCAGCGAGCGGTAGCCGGGCGATTCGGCGTAGGGCGGATACACCCGCAGCATTTTTTCGTAGAAATACTGCACGTGCTCCTCGTAATCCTGCTCGGCCTGCTCGTCGGTCTCGGATACGCACACCAACTGCAGGAACCCCAGGCGATGGGGATTGTCGTCGACGCCACGCTCGGCAGCGCGTTCCCAATAACCTTTCACGATGTTGTAGGCGCGCAGGTAGCCGTAGTAAGAGAGGTAGCAGTACACGTAATCGCGATCCAGAACCCAATCCCAGGTTTCCAGGCTGCCCGAGCCGGGAATCCAGACTGGTGGATGGGGTTGCTGCATGGGCCGCGGCCAAATGCTGATGTAGCGCAGCTTATTGTATTTGCCGTTGAAGATAGTGGGCTGGTGCTGCGTCCAGGCCTGCATGATCACGTCGTGGGCCTCGGTGTGGCGCTCCCGCAGGGTGATGGGCACCTGGCCGTAGGAGAAGGTGGTGTCCATGGACGTGCCGACCGGGAAGCCGGCCACCAGGCGTCCGCCGGACATTACGTCCAACATGGCCATTTCCTCGGCAACGCGCACAGGCGGGTTGTAGAGGGCCAGGCTGTTGCCAAGTACGATGAGGGCTCCGTTGTTGGTGGTGTTGGCGAGCACCGACGCAATCAGGTTGGGCGAAGGCATGATGCCGTAGGCGTTGTTATGGTGCTCGTTAACGCAGATGCCATCGAAACCCACCTCGTCGGCGTACCGGAGCTGGTCGATGTATTCGGCGTAATACTGATTGCCCTTGGCCGGATCGAAGTTCTCGTTGGGGAGGTCGACCCAGGCCGAGTGATGCTGCTCGGCAAAGTCCTCGGGCAGGTCCTGATAGGGCATCAGGTGGAAGAAGGATATTTTCATGTTGTGACGTACCTCGGCGACGAGTCGGCTGCCTTTCGTGAGTGCTGGATTCGTGGGTGCGGGAATTGTAACATAGGGCCAGCGGCCTACCCGGTGGGCGCCGGAGATGGAACGGGGAAGAGGTCGGCAACCGGTCGGGAGAAATCGGGCAGAACCGGCTCCGCGGTGATGGTGTCATCGGTGCGAAAGACGACGGTCCGGTCCGGACGATAGGCGGTGACCGTACGCGACTGCGGATAGACCACCCAGACGAGTTGCACGCCGACGGCTAAATATTCCTCGACCTTGGCGAACATATCTGCTGCCGAGTTGTTGGGGGATACGACCTCGACCGCCAAGGCAGGTACGAGGTCCAGGATTGCTTCGGCGCCCGTCGGCGAATCGCCGACAATCAGCGCCAAGTCGGGTCTGCGCGTCCGGTTACGCGCCGCTCCGACATGGAACGTGGGTTCCGCGAAGACTCGTCGCTGGGGTAATTCGTGAATCGCACGTTCGAGCGCTAACCAGATCAGGCGCACGATGTCTGCGTGTCCGTACATCTCAGGTGTCATGCCCTTTTCCTCCCCGTCCCACACGTGCTTCCTGACGATGCGGCCGTCGAGGAGTTCGCAGCCCTGAGTCATCTCCCGGGGCAGGGCATTGAATTCATCCAGCGTGTAGATTTTCTCGGCTGTGGTCATGGGCGGACTCCCGAGCAAGGCAATGGTCGGGGACGTAAACCTTTAGCTGGCCAGCCAACCCTTCACGGCTTCGATGAAATCGGCCGGGTTGTCCTCGAACACCATGTGGCCGGCGCGCTGGATTTGGGCCAGGGTGCCCTGCTTCAGCGTGGCAACCATCTGCTGGGCGGTTTCCTCGGCGAGCAGGTCGGTTTCCATGCCTCGTACCAGCAGCGTGGGGCAGGCGATTCGGTCCAGCGTGGGCCAAAGGTCAGCCGATGGAGCAGCCGTGCCGTTGACGCGCTGCTCGCGGATTTCAGGGTCAAACTTCCAGCCCAGCTTGCCGTTGGGCAACTGTTGCGTTTGGCCAGTGAGGCGGCGGCGCATGACAGGTTCCGAAGCGAAGCGGTTCCCGGTCTGCACGTGGGCCAGGGCCGCTTCGAAGGTGTCGAATTCAGGCGGCAGGTCGCGGAGTTCGCTGGTTATACGGTTGCCGCCGGCGGGCTCGATCCTGGGACCGATGTCCACGATGCAGAGGCGCTCCAGCCGCTCGGCGTGCTCGCCGGCAAAGGCCATGCTGTTGCGTCCGCCCATGGAGTGGCCAAACAGGATGAACTTGTCCAGGCCGATGGCATCCAGGAACCCGACCAGATCGGCTACGAAGGCATCGGTGGAGTAGTCGCCGCCGGGGGCGTGGTCGGTGTCGCCCCGACCGCGCTGGTCGAGGGCATATACGTGATAGTCACGGTACAGGGATTCTGCAACGTCATCCCAAACGTGGGCGTGGCCGCGCAGACCGTGCAGCATGACCAGCGGCGGCTTGCCTTCGGTGCCCCAGTCGAGGTAGTGCAGGTTGATACCGTTGGCGGTAACGTTCTTGCTCTTGGGCTGGACTTGCGTAGTCATGGCGATTGCTCCTCAGAAGCGGTGGTGCATTGGCCGGTTGGCCGTCGTGTGGGTGATCGGATAGATACTTACTTCAGCTGCCAGTTGGGGCGGCGCTTTTCGGCGAAGGCGCGTGGGCCTTCCTTGCTGTCTTCGGTGGTGAGGATGTAGTCGTAGGCCACATAGGTCTTGGCGCTGATTTCGGCGATGGACATATCGAGGCTGCTGTAGGCCAGGTCTTTGATGGTGCGGACGGCCAGCGGGGCGTTTTGGGCGATGCTCTCCGCCATCTTGACCGCTTCGGACAGCAGGTCGTCGGCCGGCACCACGCGATTGAGGAACCCCATTTCCTGGACTCGGGGCGCCGGCAGCAGCTCGGCGGTCATCACCAACTCCAGGACGTTGGCAATGCCAATCATCTTGGTGAGTTCCACGGCGAAGGGAGGCATCAGGCTCCACTTGGTTTCGGTGATGCCAAGGCGAGCGGTATCAGCAGCCAGTCGCACGTCGCACATTTGGGCAATCGCCCAGCCACCCGCAGCGGCGGCGCCATTGACTGCCGCCACCAGGGGCTTGTCGGGCCTGGTCCACATGTGGGGTCGGTCGGGCGCCATACTGTTTTCGGCACGGGCCTGCACCCCGGCGGAATTATCAGAGGCACGCTCTTTCAGGTCGCGGCCAGCGCAGAAGTTGCGGCCGCTGCCGGTAATAACGGCCACCCACGCCTCGTCGTCCTCGTGGTCGAAGTGGTTGATGACTTCCTGCAACTCCCGGCGCAACTGCCGGTTGATGGCGTAGAGGCTTCGGGCCGGTTCAGCGTGATGATGGCCACGTGGTTATCAACGCCGGTCTTTTCGTAAAGTATGGTTTCAGGCATTGCGGTGCGTTCTCCTTGCTGGATGCGGTCTTTTTGCTGGTTGACGGCGGTCGTTTTGATTGGGCAGTTGGATCAGGCGGCGGCGATCAGGCGTAGTGCCCCAGATACTGGCCGCCGATGACATGGACGTGTCCATGGGACTGGCTCTGCAATCCGTCATAGCCAAAGTTGGACAGGATACGGAAGCCGTCCGGGCAGTACATGCAGCCGAGCGTGGCTGCCACGTTGCCCAGCTTCGCCATAATCCCGTTGCTCCACATATCCAGCTGCGACATATGGTGGCGAGGCATTACCAGAAGCATTATGGGCACCCAGGTCAGCCGGTTGACGATGGCAATGAGGTCGTTATCCAGGTAGCGGATACGGGCCGGTTCGGTTCCAGCGACAATGTCGCAGAACACGCAGCCGGCGACGGAATGGCTGGCAGCAGGGTTTGGCTGGGTCATGTAGCAGTTCTCGGGGAGTGAATATCAGTCGGAAGGATGGCCGTTGGCGCGTTCGTCCAAGCGGCGGCGCAGGTCGGCAACCTCGGAGGCGAGTTCCTCCAGCCGCAGCAGGGTTGTCGCGAGGGTGTTTTCCGGCCGGGCGGCGCGTTCGCGTTCCCGGTCAGCTTTGCTCACGCTTCTGGGCGGCTTGTTCACGTTCCGAGTCGGCACATTCACGCTCCTGGGCGGCTTGTGTTCGCTCCCAGTTAGCGCGTTTGGTTTCTCCCGTGGTGAACCACACTAGAATTACTCCTGCCAGTGCGAATGCTGCTATACCGTTGAGCAGGTAGTTGGTGAACAAGTCTCGCGGTGCGGTTTGGGTGCCCCGGGGAGGCCACGGTGATACCAACTACCGCTCCGCTCAATCACAGCGGGAGGACACCCAAAAGTGCCGCGTCACGAGATGTCCAGCCGATTGCAGCGGCATTACCCGGCGTCCCGTTCTGATTCTCATTGTACTGCATCGGTTGGCTTGCGTGTTCTCCTCACCGCGCCGCAGGTAGCCGGCACGCTACTATACGAACGGCTGCGGCGGCGTGTCAAACACGCGGCTCGTCTCATGGGTACCCACTTTGTCTTTGCGAGCGTAACGCGGCAATCCCGTCGCCGCAGCACCGGCGGTTGGCCGACGTGCATTCAACCTCATCGAGATTGCCACGTCGCTGGCCTCCACCCCCCCCCCCCTCCCCCCCCCCACCCCTCCCCCTCCCACCCCCCCCCCCCCCCCCCCCTTCCCCCCCCCCCCCCCCCCCCCCCCCCCCCCCCGCAATGACAGACTACTGAAGCC
>CASHTH010003529.1:0-91914 GCA_030341885.1 Geodia barretti
TAACTGTATATACTAACACCAACAGCAGCAGTCACTCCCTAGTCAACGCTTTCTGATAGCCCTAGCCCTGGCCCTTAGCACTACACAAGCAGTATTATAATAGCATTTGGTACATACCCACATTATGAGGTACATTTATTGGCTTGTAGTAACACCCACTTAGCTGTACTAGCAGAGGGCTGAGTCAGAGGGCTGACGAGCTTCAACACACACTTGGCTTTCCTTATAGGGAATTCAGGCATTGTACTGGAAAAACGTGTACAAAGAAGGTTTGATGATGGCAAGTATGCTCTATGAGCACGCACACCTGCCACCATCAAACCTATACAAAAACACACATGTCCATGGACATTGCATAAGCAAGGACACATTATGCACAAACAAAAATCAGGATGTGGATAACGACAATCAGACGAACGAATTGGATGATGTAGTCGGAGTTAGAGTTCGAACACATAGCTAATCAGTGTTGGCCCCCGATATCCCATACTTGCTAATTGCAAACATGCTTGTTTTCTGCATTTTTATTATGAGCTCCTTGAGACCCAGGAGCTTGAAAACATGTTCGTCTTCTGCACCAACATAGAATTCTTTGCCCCACCTCTCCCTGTACCTATTGGCAGGAGCAGTTGTTGATCATTATTCTGCATAGCATAATCACATCATCACTTTTTTTAGAAAATAGATGTGCACATGACTGTTTCGCGTAATGTATTGCGTGACAAATGCAGCTGCAAAGGCTCTTTTGACTTTAATATTGATCTCTTTTTCATTGCTGCCAATCTATATGGGAGTGGCCTCACAAGTAGCAACCTGCAGTTGACCATAGATCACAGAGCCACACTACTGAATAATGTCCTGTATTGCCATACTTTAGTAGTAAGGATATGGGGCAAGAATATGAGACATGGTTGCAGGATACATTGTGCACGTGAAAGTGTGACCCACACTGACACAGAAAGTATGTGGCGCCCACTGCCCTACCTGTGCTGAGACAGCCACAAGCTGTCTTATTACTGGACAGTCTTTTTAGGCTCAGTGCTACACACATGCCTACAACCAGCAGTACATGTAGTGTTTCTCTGATCTATGTGTTGCTCACCAATTACAGTAGAAAGTAATGTCATACCCACATATTCTTGTCCTAATGTCTGCCATGTGTGTACTACACCACTGACTGTGATGGTGACCTGCACAGAGTGTGTAGGAAGACCTGTGCATACAATAGCCTTGTCCACAGGCTCTTTGTGGGAGGGGAAAAGATCCTGGTACACACTGTACGAGCATACTAATGTTACGGGCATGTACCAAACAAACCTCGGCAACCAACGTGATGTCACACTCCAAATGTTGATCTTACAGCCAGGAGGAGGACAGCAATACAACATTGCACGTGGCTAAAATGTCTATTTTACTACACCACAAAACAGCCAAGCCTTGTTCTATGGCGATAGAAGAAGACGATAACGCTAAAACCTAAGCCAGCTACGTATACTGCGCGAGCGACAGAGCCTAGCCGGCTTAGATTTTAGCATGATTGTCTTCTTCTATCGCCTTCCAGTCATTCCAGTAGGCTCTGCTAAGGGTTAACACCCAAGTGAAAGAAAGCTCTGGCCACGGTAGAGTGTTCGGCCGTATGTTTTGGGTTTGGAAAAGGCTTGGCTGTTTTGTTTGTATACAGCATCACCAGACTCATTGGATATATGGACGTGCAGCGAAAGTATCCGAAGGCCAACGAAATTCCTCAGTGATTATAAATGCATGTGCTACAGTCTGCACCAGGCTCTTTTCCCCTCCCACAAAAGAGCCTGGGGACGAGGCTAGTGCATACGGGTGTGTATGTCTACTGGGCCTGCAACCTAGCAACAATCACTCCATACATACACCTGAGAGCATGTGCTATATAGCACAAAGCCCTTATACACGCAAATTAGGACATACTGTGTATTATGGATCCAGACAATGAGTCTAGCGATGCTGTATGTGTGGGCCGGAGCCAGAGGAGGTGCGACAGCACGCGCGACGCAAAAATTAATTATTCATTAGCTCTCGCGCATACATTTTAGCATTATACGAGAATCGCTTCTGTCGCGAGTAGCAGTCTTTTCAGAACTTTTTGTCAGGTTCATACTGTAGGCTTATCCTTCCTTCACCTGAACAGCCGGGCCTTGCGTCCCTCACTATTGCAGCAGAGCTGTATCGGTCTGCAGAAGCCAGCTCGGAGCCATGGCGGCTGTGAGGCTGGATCTCACCCCTACTGGAACCTCTCGTGCTGCGTATACTGATACGTGTCCCCAGAGCGCAACACAAGAACACGGAGGTCCTGACTACTGGGGCTGGACGGTGCTCCACTACTCGACCTCTGCCTTGAGTCCATCTGTCCATGCTTGTTCCGCCGGGTAAGCGGGCAATAATCCAAGTATGTATGGAATGTACGTGGGCGCTGCCACATGCAAACTCTAGTAGAAACATAATTTTGCACATGTGCAGGACAGGTAGAGCCACTTAGAATTACTGGAGCAAGATTCTCCAAGTGGTTTGAAAGACTTGAGCAAGCTCAATGGCCCAACACAGGAAAACGAGAAACCTGGCAATTCTCAAGACAAGTTGTCAGATGTGGCCTGATCTTACTGTGATCAAACCTAACACTGCAAGGGTTCATACCACTGCATATGTCAAACGCATAGGCTATAGCCAGAACCCCGCAGTCGGAACCATTGGATTGTTTCTCAACGTCCATCATTACAACTTTTAGCTCAGAGCTCGGGACATGGACCATATGTGCTATCAAATGAACAGTCTGTTTGGACAGAGTCTTGTACAGACTGTTTTTCAGTTCTATTCTCCGTTTCTTCTTAGGAGTGGTTTTGGCCAACTCTAATTCTCTCTTCCTCCGTGCACTGTGCTTTTCCAGCGCCTCGACCATGCCTTCAAAAACAGGAAGATCATGCGTCGGTACAACTCTGGGAGCCAGTGATAACTAGTACCTAGCTTTGCATGCATGTAGGTCAGGTTGGCTACCCAAGATTGGTGGAGAGTTGGTAGTGAAGCCTCTCCAAGTAGATATCCTTGGACCAGAATCTGATAAATACGCTGTGAGAGGCTCCGACTGCATTAGAGTGCCCACGTTTGAGGATGGGGTGAACCAGTTTGCTGGCCTGTGCAGCCCTCTCTGTACATTCAATTACGTACAACAGTGCATGAAAATCACAATCCAGCTTCATTCTGGTTTTTCCTCACACTCTATTTGTTCCTTGTCCCCGCACTTTTTGCACGTGCTTACCCGAAGTGGGTGGAAGTCACACCTTCCTCCCTCCCACTCGTGAATGTCACGTGCATGTTTAGGTAGTGCTTCCAGGCGTTTCACAAATTCTTCCTGTGATTGAGCCTTGCCATCAAAATCGAGGTGAAATTTGTATGCGCTTTGGAAATCAAAGGTGGATTCAAACAACCGCATGCAGCACTGTGGTTGCCCCCCTTGCATTTACAGCTCAGCTCACAAAAGCTGGAAAACTAGCCCTGTACTTACCAAACATTTGCTTTGAAGCTGTTTTCATTTTCTGACGCAATTCCAGGATTTCCTTGCGTGCACTTCCGGCATGTCCACCGCAGATCATTATTTCAGCGTCAGGAAATACTTCACTCACTGCGTTGGCAGAGGAGGAGTGAGCGTCCTGCCAGTGGATGGCAACCTGCATTCCCTCCTCTTTGGCCCTCCGAAATGTCACGCGTGCGGCATACCCCTGTTCAGATTTGGACGTGCCCTTGTAAAAGTCTTCCTCTATTATTTTGTCTCTGCCCCTTTGGCAGAGATGATGATAATACAGGAGAGCCCCATTCAGGTAATTCCTGATGGTGAACGTGGCATTTTTACTATGTCGCCACGTGTTTGCCATGTACCATCAGCAACAGTTACTGCACGTTTCCATGACCCGAGCTCGTCTTCTTTTTTATCTTTCATTTCCGGTTTTGCGCCATCACAAATTTCGTCCAGCATCGACTTGACTATGGGATACACATTACGAATCGTATCCATGAAAGCATTAGGACCTACGACATCAATGCCCAGTGCATGTTTCAGTGTTTTGTAGTACCCCATGTGAGTACTACCGGCAACAATGAAAGCAATCTGGACACATTTGCTTACTATATCTTTTGTACGTCCAGGATATAGGTTTCTAAATATGCACCTCCTGACCCACATCCATCACAACAACAGGATACACAAACACAACCACCAAACCTTTTAGACATTACACCAGTAGGAGCTAAATTTCCATTACACCCTGAGGTTTTTCAGCCCCTAACCTGATTGATCATGTCTAAAAACTTGCCTAAGGCAAGGAAACACAACTTATTGGGCAAGTCAATATAATTGACCTCCACGGACGGTCAGGTGTGGGAAGGTACAGCGAGTCATCATCAATTGCTTCCAACTCACTCTCCCAACATTACTCTGACTCACCCTCAGAACTACTAACAAAAACATATTTACTCTCTCTACAATCCACTGATATATACTTTCTCAGAACAATCTTCTCCGGACTCTTGTGAGCCACCTTCTTGGCACAGAGGAAAATAACATTTATTCACTTGCCTGCAACAAAAATTGAGGTACACATAGATGCAGCTCACATGGAAAAGTGCAGAGTTCAGTGGGATCAGACTCCCACCAATAACCACTTTCATGCAATACAGCAACAATAGAAGGTGGAGGGCAGTCACTAGGGCACATACGTACATACTTGTGGAAACCTCAAAACTGCTTGGCCAACGAAAGTGAGGACATGTATATAGTCTATTTGCAGCACACACAAGGACACCTACTACTTTGTTGCTGTCTACCAATGGCAGGCTGATGCAAAATTGTATGCTGACTGCAAGCGATACGTACTCATGATATAACGTTATTACGTATGTTTACATTTTAGAAGTGACGTTCTGCAATCAGATTGGGCTTCAAAAATCCTACAGCAGGGTACAAATTGCGATCAAGCTTGCAAACAGATCCTCACACCACTCGTGGGTGTGGTTCCACCACCAGACTACTCCCTCCCTCTCCCTCTCTCTCCCTCCTCCCCTCCCTCTCCCTCCTACCCGCCCTCTATTCCTCCCTCCTTCCTCCTCCATCCCTCCCACCCTCCTCTCCTTCCAAGATTATACGCAGTTCCATGTTCAAATTGCCTGTTTTTTTCTCGTGTCATATTGCACTTGCACCAAGTTATAACATGCACATACATAGCCAGTTAGCCAAGCTCTAGCCATCATTGTAAAAGAACTCAGAACCTCGAGCTTAGCGCTCGTGGATGTGGCCCCGTCAGACTAGGAGGGAGGGTAGTCTCGTCCCCAGCTGCTCCACCCACAAGGGGAACTGGTAGCTTTTGATGCGAAGTTCGGTCCTAAAGACGTCATATCCATCATATCCGATGCACAGTACAGAAACGTGATGTATGCGAGGCTCTACCTACAACCAATGTCCACGGACTATGGAGGCACGTGACATTGATTGGCCATTCTGCAATCTGATTGGATATCTCCATTTAGAGATCTAGGACCAAGATATATACATCAGACCCCTTTTCCACGTGGTGAGTGGGATGGGTCTGGGGACGAGACTAGAGGTAGGGAGAGGGGTGGGGGTGGAACATGCTCCACGTTGAATCAAATAGTAGGGTGTAAAACTGGATCTAACTTTGGCTGATAAACACACACCGGGATATACAGGATCAAGTGTAGAGAATATACCCAGCACGCAACGACTTCCGGAAGCGGCACAAGTGACCGCACCCCCACGCACAAGTCACGTGCCACAGGCCACGCCCCCAAACCATTACTCTCGCACGAAATAACGGGAGGGGCTGCTAACTGAAACTCTTGCAAATCCACAGGCTATTTTTCGAAAAACGTCCAATGGAAAGCCTAACGGCACCAGAATAGACACTTTACGGCGGGTTTGAAGCATCCTATCTCTGTCACGAGCTCGGCTGATCAGCAGATCGCTTGGTCCCAGACCAAGGGCCTTAGATTCCTCGAAACAACAGGCCATGAACATGCTGTAGCAAAATGGCCAGTTCAATAAGGCCCTTGGTCTGGAACCAAGCGATCTGCATGACAGGGAGAGGATGCTTCAAACCCACCGCAAAGTGTCTATTCTGGTGCCGCTAGGCTTTCCATTGGACGTTTTTCGAAAAATAGCCTGTGGATTTGCAAGAGTTTCAGTTAGCAGCCCCTCCCGTTATTTCGTGCGAGAGCAATGGGTTTGGGGGGCGTGGCCTATGGCGCGTGACTTGTGCGGCTTCTGGAAGTCGTTGCGCGCTGGGTCTGTTCTCTGCTCTACACTTGATCCCAATAATTATACAACAGTGTACATATAATATACACGAAAGTTCAACGCGCGAAGAGAAGAGTGTGCCCTCCCATTATACAGGCAAGGTACGGGCGCACGCGAGCGTATTAGCATGCCTTACACTGTATTCGCCCCCTTGCCTGTGTGAAAAACACGTACAGACTACCTCTAAACTCACCAAAAGCGCTCGACGAGTCCATCAGCACTCTCTCTTTCGAAACAAGTGCCACGTGCATATACGTACGCATACCAATGCAACATACACACGCGCACTGCGCTAGCTAAGTGGTAGACATGTTTCTTCTTACGTCATCGATGGGAAGCTCGATCGAGTTAGCATGCGCACAGGGTTAGGCCACACCCCGGTACCCTTTTGGGTACCGGGTGTATGACCTGCTTTTCCTTACGTAATTCAGATCATAGGAAGCTGGAGTCCCGGCCAATTTGAATATGCACTACCGATGACGTTTTGCCTACTGAATATTTGTATGCGTTTACCCGTGGTCTCCCGCTAGTATGTAGCTCGCGGAGAGTCTGACATTGGCTAGCTACAGTAGTAGATAGCATGCGGGAGTCGATACATGCCATTTGTTGTGACTTCCTGAGCCCCCAAGGTACACAGAGTGATTGGATCAGGCCGAGGTGAGCTAGCTAGCTAGCTGAGGAGTTGCGGCGCTTACTGAGCATGCGCAGAGTCATACGAGGCGCGAAATACAAACCTCCGCCGGTGCCGCATCGGAAGCCGCGAGAGACGGGCGGTGGAACTGAGCGTGAGAGGGGAGTCGATTGAACTTTTTGCCGAGATTCCTGCTTGTATCATAATTACGGTATCAAAAAGAGGCATATCCCTATAAACTAAGTACTACCGTACTTAGTGATATAGCCAATCAACAATAGACCATGTGATGCCAAGAGAAAAAAGATGCGGAGCTCTGGACAGCTGTTTCGGGCTTGTTAGCCCTCATCAGCAAAGCACGATCTCTCGTTAAGTATAGAGTAAGCCACCGATAATCGGACGCCATGTATTCTCGGACGCATTTGTGAAGTCTGTGCAGGACTAGATTGGCTACTGTGTATACCAAAGTGTAGTTCTTGGTCATAAACTGTTGTATAAAAATATTCGCTCTTATCCGAGCTTTACCGTGGGAATGACGTTGCCGTAAAGTTACGATTCGGGCACAGCAAAGTTCGGACAAGGCCATCAAAGGTAGGACAGTCTCCCAAAACGGGAACAGTATGAATGATCCAAGCGAGTGTATGCTCGATTGATAGCTGTACCTTTTGGCTATGCAGCGACCCACAAATGGCCCTTTTTTGACGTAAGGAAAAGCAGGTCATACCCAAAAGGGTGTGGCCTAACCCTGTAGTGAAATAAACGTAACACGGGAATAATACAAGCAAAAAAAAAACAGAGCAAATATACAGAAAACCTAAAAATATATACATAGAGCAATTATACAGTAACCAAAAATATATTTTAAGAAGCAATAGAGAAAACAGTTCACGGCACTGTTGACACCTGGGACTCTGCGGCCACCAGATCAACAGGAGTGGAAGCTACCGAAGCAACACGATTGGAGGAGGAGCGGGCACCCCTGATAGCGAGGATGGAGGCACGGAGAAGAGCAAAGGAGAGGCGGCATCGAAGCCAACACATGGTGGTGGAGTAGGGTTGGTTCCATTTTGACGAGAGCATTGAGGCAAGACGTTTGTACGTTGTTGTGGCAATGCGACCCAAACCACCAGTGACAGACAGAACGAGTGGGACAAAAGAAGCATGTTCAATTTCTCTGATTCTTTGCTCGTAGGCACGTTTCTTTACATTCTCATGATGGCGATAGAAAGTGGTAAGTTGGAGTCAACGGTTTGAAGGAGCGTGGGGATTAAAGACCCTGACATCAAAAAATTCTCTCTCAAATCTTCCCCCCCAAAACCCATTTGCTTCTATGTACAAGCGAGCACCATCACAAGCATTGGCAGATGCACCTCTCAAAACTTCACCATCAACTGGTTGAAGATGAGGTTCGGTGGAAACACTGTGGCAAACCTCAGACAAAAGATCGCCTATTTGCGCTTTCGTGAGCAAAAATAGCGAAGACAAAAAAGGCCCATTTGTGGGTCGCTGCATAGCCAAAAGGTACAGCTATCAATCGAGCATACACTCGCTTGGATCATTCATACTGTTCCCGTTTTGGGAGACTGTCCTACCTTTGATGGCCTTGTCCGAACTTTGCTGTGCCCGAATCGTAACTTTACGGCAACGTCATTCCCACGGTAAAGCTCGGATAAGAGCGAATATTTTTATACAACAGTTTATGACCAAGAACTACACTTTGGTATACACAGTAGCCAATCTAGTCCTGCACAGACTTCACAAATGCGTCCGAGAATACATGGCGTCCGATTATCGGTGGCTTACTCTACCAGGCCCCTCCGATTTTCAGGGGGATCAAAGGTTATAAATGTACGCGAAGAGGGAGAGCCTGGTAACGAGGCTAGCCTAACCGAGTACTGTATATAGACCTCTACGTTGTGCAGATACAGTCTATGTGTGCTCGCTCCCGCTCGCCAAAAATGCCCTGTGTTCTCCTACTAGCTAGTATTGTGACAGGATGAGGAGGCTAAGGTTACTAAGGTCCCAGTGTATATACGTACGGATTAGCGGTAGACTTTTGCGCATGCGCTTGACCCGACGCCCACAAACAAGGGTGTGGGAGGAACAGATAATTATGGCAACTAGCGTCGAGGAACAAACACTGAGTGATAGAGACGTTGCTGAAATAGTTCAAGATATATTTGATGTGCAAAATGAGACCGAAGCTTTAGGACGTGTTTTGAAATTACCTAAAGCCACGGTGGAATCGATTCATCGACAACAGCATTCTAGACCGAAGGATCGCCTATTTCATATCATTGATGAGTTTGTAAAACAAGTGGAGCCAAGACCGACATGGAAAGTCATTGCAAATGCATTGAGAAGTCCTCTTATTGGGCAACCTCGTTTGGCTCTGGATATTGAGAGGAAACACTGTACCAACACTGAAGCAAATGGTATATGAATTGCCCCCAGCTATTTGTAATAACGTGTCTGGTGCTTGTTACTGCTATGGTAATTAATACTCTAGTTATAGCATACTTTGCATGCCATTTACCTGCTTGGCTTGACTGACTGCATTCCAGTTGTAAAGTGATCATCTCTGCTTTACTGCCGGTTATCTATACTCCTTAGTGTTATTTTGTCTTATTTGGAACTTGTATAATACACACACTATAGTAAGGCATAGGCATAGTACTACAAAAAGTAAGCATTATAAATGAAGTATACCGTGGTACACACCAATACCATGCTATTTTATTCAGTACTTGCCCACGACTTTGATGGACAATTATAAACCCAATCTGGTCACAAGGTGTAGAAGCACCTTTACAGGTGGTGCAAGTTTTCTGAAACATGCTTACCTCTATAGCTCTTTAAAACGGGGCTGACCCCTTTTTTCTGACGTAAAGTTGCATGGCTTGAGTATATACCTAGCTACCATACCACTCCGCTGAGGGTTTATCTTTCACACTGCACAGCAATTAGGAGCTTGCAGGCGGAGGATATTGAAGTAGCTGTGGCTCAATATCTATTAAAAGAAAAGGTGAGTATGACCATGTCTTCCCAGGGAGTATCATGATTATACGGAAATGTAGGTAGAGCAGTTGCAATCAGAAAATGACGCACTGAAGCAGCAGTTGGCAAGGAAGGAAATAGAGTTGATGAGGGCAGAGGAGACTGTAAGAAAAGAGCAGCAGGCTATTCAGGAGATGAGACAGAGAGTTAGTCTGACGAGTTGTGTGTGGTGTGTGTTGTGACTAGGGGTCATTCTGACTACAGGAGACTGAGTTAGTACAAGCCAAAGACAGGGAGATAGCAAAGATTCAGGGGCTAATGAAACACATGGAGCAGCAAATTCAGAAGATGGAACAGATTGTTAGTCTGTATTCACACATTCTGCGTAATAACTAGCTCTAACTTGTGTTTGAATACAGGAGACTGTTTCAGTGGACGCCAAAGACAAGGAGCTCTCTGAAACTCAAAAGGAACCTAGTCAGGTTAATGTAAAGACATCACTGTGGGGGATGAGGGGTAATCCTCCTGACTATGATTATACAGGAAGGAGACAATGAATGTGGGTTTCTAGTAACTGAAAGCTTGCAGCAAAGCGGGACAGAAGCGGAGACAGAAGTTAGTCGTAATGCAAGCATCCCATCCAATCCTCTCACACTATAAAAGACCCCTACCTTGTCTAGAGAGGGTCTAGCCAAACCTGCACTAGATTTCGTCTCCAATGAATTGGTGTGAATTACACAATATTGGTATTCCAGGTATACAATTAAGGTCCACCCAGTTTACATAAAAAAACATACCACATGAGACGATCAAATTCCAACATTCGAGATATGCATGTCAGTGCAGAGTCAGCGAGATTTACCCACCCCCTCCTGAGTTTGTCACATTAAGAAACATTATGACCTACCAACCTACCAGCTGGAGTCAGCATGTTGAAGGATAATAATTATGTCTATCTCTATAAGTGCTTTACTATAACAGCCATGTTTATTAACTCAATTTAGTAAGATAATATGTTTGGTATTATTTTGTTGCATGTTTATGCTTTGATAGAACTCGAACCAAATGCTCTCCTCTCCAAAATCACTTAGAATCAGTCGGAAACAGCCATGTGTCAATCATTGAACCTTGGAGTTAAGCTAACAGAGGTTTGTGTTACTTTACAACTGTCTAGCAACAAAAACTAAACACCCCACAATTCTGACTGCAGGATGCTGAACCGCCCTTGACTCAGGAAAACGAGTGGTTTACAAGGGATCAAGAGCATCTACAACCAAAGGAGCAGGTTATAAGAGGAGAGCTAGTCTATTCTTTGCATTGTGACCAGTTATCCTTCAAACGACTAAAACAAGTAATGTAACAACTAGTTGGCACAAATTGTCGTAGTTTGTCCTGTGTTGCATCCCAGCAAAGAGCAGGACAGCAGTTGTATCTATTGTCTCAGTCATAGCTCTAGCCCTTCCCTTATGGAATACTAGTTACAAATAGCCACTCCTGACTGCAGGAGACTGAGTCTGGAAGCAGTGAACCAGCCAAGTCACAAGAGAAAGAGAACACAATCAAGACTCTAGTAGCTGAGAACCTACAGGAAATTGAACCGACAATGGAGGAGGCCGAGGTAAAACATAATCATAACCCTCTATCTCTACAGTCTAACTGGATACCCTTTCTTTTTAGGCGAAGCCTATTTTAGCATTACAGAGAACTACAGAAAAATAACTGGCGCAAGTGAGAGCAAACTAACAGTAGTTGTGCATTTCACACAAACGATGCGAAAGTATATACCTTGCAGGATGCTCTAGTACTTTAATTGTTGTCCGCAACAGGTTTATTGCCCTGATCTGATTGAGAAGGTTTAGTGAAGAAGCTTCGTATCCTCAGCTGTTATGGCAGGCCGTACCTAGCTATAAGAGGGAGCTGCAGCAGAGTTGTAGTCCAAACTTAAGGAAAGAGCAGTCCCCAGCTTGTATGCAGTGCATTATCCACTGTATAGCCTAATGCTGGTGTAGCTGATTCCACTGATTGCGCAAATTAGTCTCTCTTATTCTGCAAATTATTGTGCATTGACTAAGGAATTGTTCTGTGAGCCCTGTTACTGTGTTTTTGTGTGAAAAAAGGTTCTTTTTAAGCATGTCTTGCAGATTTGTGGATCAATGCTGAATTGCAACAAACTATATTTAGTGCTCTTACCACTGGTGTTGATGGATGCAGGGCCCATTCCCCCCTCTCCGCCTAAATACACCTTAGAGGTTATCTGAGGTAGTTAGTGTCGGATGAGCAAGTGAGCTAAAGCTAGTACACTAGCCAGACCAGCACTACAGCCTACACATCTTGAATAATAATTCAGGACTAGAAGGTAGTCAAAACTCGTTCCGCTAAAGCAAATCTATATTGACTTTCTGCCACGGCAGTTGCGATAATTTCGAAGTGACTAGTAGTTCAGGTTGTACAGGACTGTGTTTAGGCACTCAGGGCAACATCTGACTGTCTCTTTTAGCAAACTGAGACTGGTAGCTGGCTAGTCACCTTGCATTTAAACTTGGTGCATGGCCCTCTCTCTTCACTTTGTTATTCCCTGATGGAATATGTCGTGCATGTCCACCCTGGGTGAAGTCGGATCACCACTCTGGATCCTCCCATGAGCAACCCTTTCTCCACAATCAAGCTCAGCTGAGACGTAGCGGTAAGGTTTGAGAACTCCTCAACGGCCATCCTGTCTGACAGTAGCATTTCAGTTGCCTGGTAACAGGGTCCTCCTCCTGGTGCAGGTGTTGACGTATTTCTTCCATGCGTCGCTCGGTGGCTGGGATACTCGATAACATTGCGTTGGCGTATGCTTCCACTTCCACTTCCTGTTCCAGGCAATCCTGGACTCGCTCTCGAGACTCGGGAGCTTAGGACAGAGTATCTACCATGATTTCCCGTGAAAATGGTGAAGTCATAGCATTCGCTTACGGAAGCGTTGAACTCGGATTAGGAGTTCATCCAATCGTCTTGCACCTACCAGTGGGACTAAAAGCTTGTGGTCGGTCTCCACATGAAACTTTTGTCCAACGAGGTAGTCAGCGAATTGATTACATGCCCATGTTATCACGAGGGCTATATGTGCATAGCATTGTTCAGTCAGGGTCGGATATTTGAAGTGTATGCGACAGGTCGCCCCTCTCCGTCTTCTTGCAGGACTGCAAACGAAAATGTAGTTGATGTGCATGGATTGAAGAGTGCTAGTAATGGGCTCTTGCTGATTTTTGACAGACTTTTCTTGGATGCATGATGTTGTGGTTCATTCCAGCACCACTGGCTGTCCTTCGCAGGAGATGTCTGAGAGGCTTTGTCACATTGGCCAAGCTGGGGAACTAACTGGTTGGTCATACCAAGGAGTGGAATGCCTCTCACACAGGTTGGGGTCTTGTGGTTGGCACTAGCTGAGACCTATATAGGTGTCACTGCTGTGGGATCTATGATCACTTGACTTAGTATTGTGTAAACACGTACTTTTTTTCTATATATTGAGCATGACTCCAGGATTTTGGAGTCGTTGCAGAAGGATGAGTAGACCTTGATTGTGCTCTTTTTTCGATCTTCCATGAAGGAGAATATCGTGAATGAGGCATATGATGCTATGTAGGATCTCAGATATTTGTTGTTGGAAATGTTCAGGAGCTGACATAATGCCAAATGGCAATCGGTTTTCCCAACAGAGTGTTGTATGCTTATCTGATCTATGCTGTGTTGCTATCTCATTGGCGCTGATAAAATGGAACACAAAGTATATATGTAGTATCAAGCGCATGGGGATTTGACCTCGGAATGTCTAATACTGGCTAGTCCAATGCATCAATCATCAACTCAGCTTTACCTTTAGCTCTTTGTCATTTTATTGGCATTTTTCTCCTCGTTTTCTTGTTGATTATACATCAGTTATGTGGGACGCAACATATTCTGTCTTCTCACTAAGTTAAAAACAGTGCTGTAAGCTCCATCAAAAGAACATCATCTTGCATCATCGCACAACAAATCTGTCCATTGCAATAGGCACTTAAGTTCTCTCAGAAAAAAGAATAATATGCTTGCGAACTGATAAAAGAGCCCTGGGAATAACTCTTCTTCTCTTTTCTGAAAAAGTGTGTATGGGTACAAAGGTAGCTGCATAAAACATATTAATAGCCTTAGACACATTCATTTCCTTTAGCTATATAGTACGCAACAAAACAAAACTTGCATGAATGTAATGCTTGATATTAAGCTATGTTCATAATTATTCTGTGGGATATTGCAGGATGGCCAAAGATAACAGAAGCAATAGCTTGTCTCTCCCTGCAAAGATGATAAAGTTAATCAGTTTAATTTTTCGTTCCCTCCTTTCTCTCCCGCTTTCTTCCTCTCTCTTCCTACTTCCCACTCTCTTTCTCTACCTCAGCAGTCTTCGTTCTACACATGCAAAGTCAGTGGACCTGGTCTAACATCAGCCACAGTCAACGAGCCAACGCACATCCTAGTCGAATTAACCGACTCTCACGGCAGGCCACTCCCACTACAGCATAACGTTACTGTGAAACTCGAGCTCGTTCCAAACGCTAAATATCCCACCCCTGAGACCACGCTGACTAGATGGTCTAAGAAACCACCTGAAATGAGTGTATCAGTAGATATGATATCTACCTTCCAATACAAGGTGCTTTACACAACAGTCACCCGAGGCCAATACTCGCTCCACATTTATATTAATGACCAGGATACCAGGGGAAGCCCCTTCCATATTACCGCATTCTTTCATCCTAATCAGATAGGCCCCCCTGTAAAGAAAATCACTGATTTAAAAGCACCTTACTGCATATCTTCATTCAGTAATAGAGAAATAGTTGTCACTGAAAGTAAAAACCACACGTTGTCGGTTTTTGATAAAAACGGAGGAAAGATTCGAACATTTGGGTCACATGGTGAGGGTCCAGAGGAAATGATAGCCCCAAGAGGTGTAGCTATTGACGATACAGACAAAATATATGTGAGCAGTGAGCACAAGCTTCAGAAATTCACTCGCGGTGGTCAACTGATTAAATTTGTAGGTCAAAAGGGCAGCAAGGAGGGGGAGTTTGATAGACCTCGTGGAATAGCGCTGTACGGCAAACAAGTGTATGTATGTGATAAGAACAACCACCGCATTCAAGTATTTGACCTTGACTTGAACTTTGTTCAATCCATCGGCTCACGTGGCAGAGGAAGAGGTGAATTCAATCAGCCACAAGATGTCGCTTTTGATGCTAATGGAAAAATGTATGTTGCCGACTGTTTCAATAAAAGAGTGCAAGTAGTAGATGCCACTGGCCAATTCATACAAGAATTTGGGCGAGAAGGAGAAAGGAAACTCAGTGGTCCATCAGGTCTTCACGTTGTTGACAAGTATGTGTATGTGTCTGATTACACTGCAGACAGTGTTCTAGTGTATGACACCGAAGGGAAGTTTGTAGCCGTATTAGGAAAACGTGGGTGGTTCGGATCTCGTCCGAGCAGTGAAGTTGACTTTTATCATCCGTATGGTATCACATCTTGTGCTGACGGCTTTATTTATGTGTGTGATCGCTGGAACAATAGGGTACAGATATTTTAATTTGTGTGATTTTTGTATAGGAGCCTTTTCAATTTCGAGATCTATTTATGCTAATTAACAATATTGACTCTTCTAGCATCATTGTGTACTTTGTTCAGCGATTTTGATTTTAATATCACTGCCTGTGCAAAATGTAGCTACGTTTTGTACCTTCAGCGTTTTCTCCTACATTTCGGCATCCGGCGAATATATTTTTGGGGACTCATTAATGCACAAAATTCAGAAGACCTTGCAAACACAAAAATTAACAGAATGATGAGAGGTCACGTCAACTAGGTTTGTAGCCGTATTAGGAAAACGTGGGTGGTTCGGATCTCGTCCGAGCAGTGAAGTTGACTTTTATCATCCGTATGGTATCACATCTTGTGCTGACGGCTTTATTTATGTGTGTGATCGCTGGAACAGTAGGGTACAGATATTTTAATTTGTGTGATTTTTGTATAGGAGCCTTTTCAATTTCGAGATCTATTTATGCTAATTAACAATATTGACTCTTCTAGCATCATTGTGTACTTTGTTCAGCGATTTTGATTTTAATATCACTGCCTGTGCAAAATGTAGCTACGTTTTGTACCTTCAGCGTTTTCTCCTACATTTCGGCATCCGTCGAATATATTGTTGGGGACTCATTAATGCACAAAATTCAGAAGACCTTGCAAACACAAAAATTAACAGAATGATGAGAGGTCACGTCAACTAGCTGTATAACCGCATTGTTCCTGTGTTATAGCTTTCTTAGCGCACACTGTTTCTTTCCTTATATTACTACCGTTATCAAAAATTCATGGAAAAAAGAACTATCATTATGCATTATTCTTCAGGGACCTTTCACAATACCGACTAGGTCTGATACACTACAGACACAGTGTACAGTCTGTTTGTTTGGCAGTGGGCAAAGGTAGATATTGGAGAATGGACTGTTGAAGGACAATGACAAGGCCTCCATAGGATGTAAATATGGCTTCTAAGATCTTGATTACTGCTTAGAAACCCTTTCACACACACACACACGCGCACACTTCCATACCTTTTTCAGACTATGCTTTTGACTGCATACTATGACACTTGGACCCTTGCCTGCCTTGACCCTTGTTATATGGGGTGCTTGCCCATAATTATATCCCTTTTATCGATGAGTGGATTACAGTGATGGTAGCTACGCTGCTATAGGCCACTCACTATCAATCAGCTATATATCACCAGAAAGTGCTTCACTTTACGCAAGGGGAGTGATAGCTATTTCTTTTAATCACACCAATCAAATTACTTAACCACTTAACCCAGCCTGACTGAATTGGTTTCCTCTGCTGATCGAGATTACATCAGAAGCTTGTCCCAAAATGCCCGAGCATGGGTAGGCACGCCTTACACTTTCCAGGCAGTTCATTCCAGTTGTTCGTTGATGAGCAGGTAGTGGTCTTGATTGAAGGGTATCAGAGAATACTTCTGTGGCTGGATAACAGTATTACTATTATAGCACCTTCAGCAGTAAGGAGTGCCAAGTTTGAGTGGGGAAACTTTAGCTAATAGAACAACTGTCGTATTCTGCTGGCGATTCTTCTACAGGCACCTCCTGATAACAGAGAGACAGGTAAGAAGGCATAAGCCTGTAGATCTGACCTTGTAGCCGTCTATTGCCACTGAACAAGGATCAGCCACATACAGTGCTATTTTGCTGAAAGGGTTAACCTCAACACAGAAAGGTTTACTGTGCATGGAGTTACAGGGCATGCAACTTATAGAACTGGCAACACCTTTGGAAAAAGTTATCAATGAACATGTTTTTGATGTTGAATCGAGGGTTTATAGTTTTGTAGCCACTCAGGAATAAAATTCAGTGTAGAGGTCTAGCTACAGCTCTTTGCCACCACTGCCACGTTGTTGGTGAACAAGTCGCCTAAAACAATCGTGTGTCATATACCTCAGTGGTGGCCGGGTGGACTTAGTCTACTACATCAGAGTGATCATAGTGGCTATGTAGTACAGCTTCTATAATATACTGCTTACTGTAACTGTAACTGTAAAGAAGTAGGGTGGCTCATGCGTATACAGTCATTGTCCCGCTCGCCAAAAATGTCCTGCATTCACATACAAGTTTGAATTTCCTCCAGACACTACTTAGTGACTGCCCTTGTAAACGACCTGCGTAAGCTTAAAAGGTTCGTTACTGCGTGACCAGCACAGTGTAGCAGACAAAATAATATGCACAAAAATATATGAATATAATTGGGCCTGTGTAATTTTCATGATGACGATGAAAAGGTAGCTCTGAGTGAGGCTGCCAGTGTGAAGGTCTTTTCGCTGGATACAGTCAGTGATTCCCGCAGTTGATCAGCAGAGCAGCCGAGGTAAATGTTAGCAATGTGATCGGCCAGATATTAACTTGAATCTGGCTTGTGGCCACAGATGTAACAGGAATAGTTCTCATATTTTGGAGTCGTGAGGATGCAGAGAGTAGCCTCCAGTGTTCTGGTTCGAGGGAAACCGTGGTCCCTGGCATCATCCCAGAGCTACAGCCAGTTGATATCTGGTGTGAGTGCAGCAAGGCTTTAGCGAGATGACACTTGCTCCCAAATGTACTTACGATCTTCCTCTTCCAAAGCCGCTCTCACTGACTTTAAGGTGAGTGCGCATTCAACATTGTCGCCTCCCTGTGATAGGAGAAGTGAGTTCCGTACACATTTTCCAGGAACTTGCAATGCTGAATGATCAGCGGTTCAGTGCCCCTTTCCCATAATGACTCGAACACATTGACATATATTGATGTTTTCTTTGGGTGGAGAGTACGCCAGAGAAACCCCAGCTTCCTGTGAAGAATATGTTGCCTCGTGGTTGCCCATTTCAATGCGACTCGGGGAATGGTTCTTGGGGATGTTTAGTATCTTCTTCCCAAGGTCACCTTAAGACAGTGATACTGTATTGATTTGGATTGCTGGGAAAGAGGTATGTAGTACAATGTTCTAGCAGAAGCATTCAAATGGTCTTTGAGAGATGTCGAATTTCCTTTGAAGAACTTTTGTGCAGTGGCGGATCCAGGGGGGTTCCTTGGGTACAAGCGCAATTGACAGTGGAATCCCTTTCAAAACCCTAGATCCGCCACTGTTGTGGAACAGATTCTGTGCATACATCAACTTGCAATGTCTATGGGTCTTCATGGACTGACCCAAGAGATAATTTAATAGATAGCTACAATATTTTAAGACAGTTTTGTAGCACATACGTGATCTTTCATATGAAAGTGTTGTAGTGTGTATCCTTATGACTGCACCTAAACTTAAACACGAATTATAGACAGTCAAATCTGAACTTAATTTTTATGCAGTGTAGCAGTTGTAGTGTACTTTTTCACTTTGGCTGGTGTTGCAGTAGATACTGTACCACATCATTGTCTCTGGCTGTGCTCAGAGCAGTGTTTCCAAACTGTAGAGCAGACAGTACATCAGGGGGTAAAGAGATGTAGGGCAAACGAGGAGAGTTACAGGGCATGAGTATGTGTGTGTCATATACATTTGAAAGGAAGTATGAAGGTCATTCATTACTTTTTTCTTGGTAAAGGGAAAGAAGGACAGTTCGGTTGTTTCATCTACCGCTCCAAACACTTGCACAGCTTTGTCACCTCTCATTCCTAGGGTCCACTGGTATAAAATAATTTTTTTCCTCTTTTTGTGACGTTGTGTAATAATTCATGAGGTGGAAAATTATTTGCCAGTTCATAATGCGCATGCGCAAACTATAGCTGTGCAACAGTACCACACTTCTTTTTGCTTGCAAGGATAAACTCACTCTTAGAGAATGGAGATGCACTTGTGCACAATAACTATGAACTATCTATCAATGGTATTTTACATGCTACCATTCTCCATTCCATTAATTAATTATTAGGCAAGTTTATTATACCTAGTTAGTTTAGACATTGGTTTATTCCCTAATTTTAACAGTAAGTGATGTTATACCACATGCAGGTTTGTTGAGCCCTTCCAGATACATAGGCTATAGGCTGCCCTATAGGTACAAAAACTCTTTGTTTTAAAGAATAGGTTTGACACACACCATTGAATCTATATGCTTTGGTTCATGGGGACACTCTTCTTATTCATCACAGTGACTCATAGTGAGCTGTAGTCGTGACTGAAAGAGATATATAGGTAGAGGACAAGGTGTCATTGGTTCGAGTCCCACCTTTGGCAGGTCTTTCATTTGCAAAAGGAGAGTTGTCTTAGAAACACACTAGCATATTGAATCCCTTTGGTTCATTAGGACACATCTTCCTACGAATATAAGTTACTCATATTGAGCTAAAGTCGTGACTGAGAGCAAGAAAACAGAGTGTACTTGGTCAGAGTCCAGGGCAGCTCTACGACCTTTACAAAAGGTTCTGTCTTAGAATTGTTATTGCATTGTGTTTATACCATGTGGAGGAAGACACTCCTTCACCACATGATAGTGACTCAGTGGTGTACCTTATTACGAATATCTCTGGCCCCAGCTACTAGCAGTAGTTTCACCACCTCTGAGCGACCATTCAATCCTGCAGAGAGTAAGGCTGTGGTTCCATTCTGTGTGGATAATAAAAGAGAGACAATCATAATAACTAATAAGGGAATGGAATTTTTTGCAAGGGAAGCGAGCAGTTCCATTTTTTTGCACATGCTTCACGTGTATTTAGAGTATGTGCAGTGCGTCAATGCGGGCCACAAGTATATAAGAAAGAAAAAATCAGGCAACTATAGGGTTGCTCCACTCGCCAATTATTAGTAAGATTCTACACATTTTGAATGAGACTGGTCAGTAGCATTGAGTTATTATATATCCATAATACATTGTCTGGTGTATCACTAAGATATCTATTTACACAATAGATAAATGGCAAAAATGGAACTGAGACTCAATAATAGAAACCCCAGAACTGATTTTTGAGCATGAAAGAGGGAGAGCCTTGGGTCAGCAATAATCATCACCTTGTTCTGGTGGTTGATGTCAGCTCCTAACACCAACAGTCTATGAACTGTCTCAGTGTGTCCCTTTGCAGCAGCTATCCCCAGAGGAACACTGCATGGTTCCTGCATGGAAAGAGACGTGGTCCCTTGAAATTGGCCATAGCTTTATTCAAAATAACAAGAATGAAAAGCACTAAAGTGCAAACCCTCGGCGAACTGCGCATGTACGGTACCGCTAATTGATGGGCTGGGCTTTTTATGCCTTTACTCGTGGTATCCCGCTAGTAGCTCGTGGAGAGTCTGGCACGGGCTAGCTACAGTAGTAAATAGCATGCGGGAGTCGATACATGCCCATCGTTGTGACTTGTTGTGCCTTCAAGACACACCGAGCGAACGGACGCGGTCGAGGTAAGCCGGTGCTAATTTACATATTAGCTTGTTCACTTGGTTTTCACGCCATAACTTTAAAACACAGTAGTTTTACGAAAATCGCCTTTTTTAAAATCAACACAGTGTAACACTGAACCCGAATTTCGTGCGCGTGGTGGCAGAAAACGTGGTAACAGACAGACGGACAGACACACTTACGGGACAACTACCGTAACCCTCGCTGCGCATGCGCGCGGAGGGTTAATAATAATGTTTCACTGTAAAGAAGTTTACTACACTTGTGCCTACAGATAGTTACGGTGGAACCTCCAAAATAGGGACACTTAGGGGCAGCAGTTTTTGTCCCTTGTAGAGAGGTCGTCCCCATCTGTCTTATTTCACCTTATAAACCCCTCTAGGCATGATTTAATGATTATGGATGATGAAGAGTGATGAGCTACACTGTGCAAGGTGTGCACATTAAGTTAAAAGCAAGCAGATTGCAGCGGTGGGTGGGTTTCCCTGTCTTTGTGCTTGTATGAGAACCTCGCTGGGTAAATGGTCCCACGCTGCTGATGATTAGTATGTGACTCGCTGTTCAGCTGCAGTGGGTGTGGCGCATCTGCTACATGGATAACCGTGGTAATTCTAGAGCTAATACATGCAGAAGGTCTGTCGACTTTCGGGGCATGGGCTGAGTCACGGTTTGTGTCCGTTATCCGGATCTCGGAGGAACAAGGCGTCCGCTTCTCGGTAACGGCAAAGGTAATGTTATAGACATGCATAGCTATATGCGCTTAGTTAGGAAAATTTTTTCTATTAGCTCTATGGTAGTTTCAATCTGTTGTTAATTTTTGTCCGTTTCTTAAAGGTTGTCTGCCCGGATGGTCCGTTATGAGAGGCTCCCCGGTACCCTTGTTACACAGGATTGAAGGTACTTCCCAAACAACCTACATTCCCCAGTTTTTTGTCAATGTAAAATTAAGATTTGTCCATAAAATCCTAGGAAACTCTGGTCATTCAGGATGTCCAAAGACCAGCTACATTCTAAGAGTGTGATGCACCTCTAGAACAGCAGAAATTCTAGGATTATCGAAGGAAGGGATAGCTAATCCCAGGATCACCCCTGGAGTGTCAGCCATTCCAGGAATCCTGGAATACTTGGACAAGGGGATAACTATATGCTAAGGGGGTCTAGGGATGATCCTAGGACTACGTGTCTCTCTGGGATTAACACAAGTAGCTTGACACTCTGCAATCATACATACTTCTTCTGGTGACCATAGAAAGCATTTTGGAATTCCTAGGGAAAGATAGACATGTCTCGGCGTCTCTGGCCAACCCTCAGTTTTTTGTTGAAGTTGGATAGTCCAAATGAGACAGGAACAGTGGCAGGTGGACAGGAGGACCACCAATAGTGCAGGTAGTGGGGGCTGAGTCCCCAATCTTCACGACTATTACCGCAGACTGTTTTCGTTATAAAGTTTCATAATTTATTATTTCTCCCAAATGCTAGGAATACCTCTGTATCATTAACCCTCCTCCGCCTGCGTGCATACATGGCAAGGGTTATTGTATGGTCGGTTCGTGTGTGTGTGTTTGTGATTGGGGAAAGAAGAGAGAGAGGTAAAGTGTAGGCAGGACTAAAGCTAACGAGAGAGGGCGGGCGGCTTTTGTCGGCGTCACCGCATGCAGCCAGCCAGGTGCTTAAACGTACGTGTAAACCTATCCACAAGTCCAGCAACATGCAGGTGCAGTGCTAGGCTCTTTGTTACCGGTCATCAGGGGAGTTCCCAATCTTTCACCATGTCACACGCATTTCGGCCTCTTTAAACTCCCGACACGTGAGACACTCCAGAAAGGGCGAGGCCACTCCACCTCGTTGGAGTCCAGATTTGCCTACTACATGGCTACAATTACTGTACTTACAAACTAACCTATATTATATGAAGGCAATTTTAGTATAGCAGCTACGTATCCTTAGTAATAACTTGCTTCATTCTTTGGTCTTCTCTGTTCTTCACTTCTTTCTTTCTTCACTCTTGCTCCTAACTGAGCTACTAGAGGCAAGCTTGGCTGTTTTATACCTTGTTGTGGATGTTATGTCTACTAAAGTCAAAATTTCCCATGCTGTTAATTAGAGTGTGTGTGTGTGCGTGTGTGCGTGTGTCTGTCTGTCTGTCTGTCTGTCTGTCCATCTCTCCACTGTTTTTCTCGGTAACCGCTGCAGCTCTGAGCGTGAAATGTGGATGTATTATCAGGTACACACGGTAAACTAAGATTCTGGAGCGGAAGGCCGGAGAAGCTGGTGAAATGGACTGCTGCCAAGGTGAGTGTGCGTTAAATGGACTGGTAGCTAGCTAGTCACCTTGCATGTATATGTGGAGAGAAGATGGGCCAGGCCAGGGAGTAAATTTGATATCGCTAAGCTTGCTGGTCTGCCAGTAATGATGGCACAGTTGAGTGGGAGTGAGAATGCCTTGTGAAATGAGAGCAAGAGGGCGGAGTACAGCAACTTTGAGATAACAAGTCTTCAAATAGAGGACACAGCTGAGATTTGTGGATGTCTAAAGAGAGAGCAGTCTCTGATTTTCTGTTACCTTGGGACAACTAACTGTTCAAACTCCATAATAAAAAGTGGCAAGGGTTATGCACTTTCAAGTGCTTTTCATTCTAACTTCATAATTTTAGCTATCAAATGTAGGCCACATCAGTCTTCCTACCTGTACAATATATTGCACTGGAAAAGTACTAGTCGACCGGCATGTAGTTGGTCCGTGTTATGCACCAGGAGCCTGGATTTGTAGTTCTTTGAAAGAGGCTCATGCTGACTGGTTGTGTGAACGAGAGCAAGTCAGTGAGGTGACGAAGGCAGTCAGCATAATAATTTTCTTGCCAGGTTAAGTATGCAACATTTACCCTGAATTCTTGCACAACCAAATTGATTTAAGGTTCTTCTTATGGGAGTGAACCCATGTAGTTCCAACATCACTGACTAGATACACAACATTTTCTCACATACCTTGGTACATGCCTGATTGACATCAGCTCCTGCTTTCACGAGAATATCCACCACCTCAGTGTGTCCATACTCACTGGCAACATAAAGTGGACTGGAACCATTCTGTACAGTGAGAGAGAACTAATGAGACATTCCTGACTAACTACTGCACCACTCGTCTCCCTCCCTGGACACTAGTAAACCTACAGGTCTCCTCCTCATCAAACCATCACAAGCCTAGAGTCTACACCTCTCACAATAGGCCAAACTTGGAACTCACAATGTCGTACTGCACTGAGAGTTCTAACAGTCTCTAACTATCAGGGTCTGATATTACCTCATTGCAGATGGTGATGTCAGCACCATTCTTTAGTAGAAGCTCCACTACTGCTCTGTGCCCATAGAATGAAGCCCAGTACAGTGGACTCCTGGACTCCTGTGTATACACAGACAATGATACAATTGAACAATAATGACATGTTCTTCGAACCTTGTCAGGAATGAAGACTGCGGCCCCAGCCTTGAGCAACAGACGTACAACCTCAACATGACCTCTGGCAGAGGCTAATAGTAGAGCAGAGTGTCCTTCCTACAAGTGGTGGGGATACAGAGATCAGTGGAGCAGCAGTCAATGAACTGAGTCAGAAATGAGACTACACATTCACTAGTAGAGAGCCTCACATCCTCAGTCCTGAAGTTGATATTTACAGAAGTGGAGAGGAGTCTCTGAACTGCCTCAACATCTCCTCTCTCAGCAGCATCGTGGAGCTCTGTTCTTCCCTGGGATAAGACACAGAAAATATCAGAAGAGTTCAACCAGCACAATGGTGAAACCTACTTCAAGAAGCACTGCACTACGACTCCAACTGTAGACTGCAGTACTCTTCAGTTGGCCCAGTCTCTGGCAGAGCTGGGCAGCTATTGGCCTGTCTTTACTTTTGTCTTTGAGGCAGTCTCTAATGACTGAGAGAAAACCATGGGAAATTTGGACTTTGTCAATGTCCGCTTTCCTTCTGTTAATCTCAGAAACCGGAACATAGCTTTCTTCTGTGGGGGAATTTGGATCTTCCCTTGCAACAGAAGCAGCAGTGGGAGCAGGGAACTCTCTGGTGACAATCTGGAGAAGGAGAACTCCAACGGAGAAAGTGTCGATCTTGTCGGAGTAGCGAGGCTGGGGACGAAGGGCCTCTGGTGGCATGTAGACCAGTGTTCCTGGACACTGGGTCACCTTACTGCGGGTCATGGAGGGATTGGAGGCTGCAATCTTGGACATGCCAAAGTCGGTCACCTTGGCTAGGTGGCTGGCATTCAGGAGAATGTTGTTGCTGGACAGGTCTCGATGGAGGATGCCATTCCTGTGCAGGTGAGCCACTGCTAGAGCTATGTCGTGGGAGATGTTCACTTGGACATGGTAGGGTATGTCGGTTGGTGAGCTCTCCAGAAAGTGTGTAAGGCTGTCTTTCATCAGCTCCATGAGGAGAATGGGCTTGCTGGTAGAGGGATCTTTGACCACACCTAGGAACTGGACAATGTTGGGGTGTTTCAGGTCTCGCAGGATCTGGCACTCCTGCTCAAATCGAGAGATGAAGTCAGAGAGTCCGGGGTCCTGGGAGTCCACGATGACTCGGTGGAGGATTTTAGCAGCACATGGGTTTTCATCCAGTGTTGCCTTTACCACATTGCCATAGGCTCCGGAGCCCAGGACCTGAACTGTGTGGATCACTACATCCTGGTAGCCATAGAGACCTCTGAGGCTCAGACATATGTCATTTGGATCCTTGGTCTGGAGATGACAGAAAGTACATGCAACTGCAAACCGATCGAAAACTTAAGATTGTATTTAACTGTGTATGGCACTCTACTTACAGTATGCATGATGAAATAAAACCCCTGTAAGTTTTTACTGCACTGTCTGCACTGTTGAGGTAGAGTATCATGCTTAGATTTTGTGTATCACCAGTAGCCAGTAAAACTCTATGTTTACATTAATGGCCTACTTACACTCACCCAACACAGAGAAAACTATGTTGTACTAATTGACAGCGACTTGTCTGTGGAAACTACTCCAGAATGCAAGTCTATGATGTTGCCTATGATAATCCCGCAAAAATGCAAGGCTAAAGAACAGTGAGTGACAACAGGAGTTTGAAGTAAAACACTCTTTCTTGCATACTGCAGTGCTCATTAACTGAACTTTGTGTCTTCAAGATGAAAGACTTATGAGTAAGTTACACTTGCATCTTTGTGGCAGTGGTAAAGTGTGGTGTCATTCAACTTTGTAGAACGAGGTTGACAACACACGTTACCTACTACAGCCATTGATGAAAGAACTACACTATCGAACAACACAAGACAGGTTTGGGGATAAGGTAAGTGATTTTCTGCTGAAATGGCTACATTGTCTTTGGTACCACTCAGAGGAGGTTATGCAGATTGTATCACGTGCGCCATTATTTCACACATTTTCGCATGCAACCCAATCAACTAGCTAAGTCAGTACATTGTCTACAACAGCACACTGGCATTTGAAAGGCTACGAGTGTTCTCCGTGGTATCCTCTTATAGCGAATGGCAAAGGAAAGCCGATTGTATGCAACATCCTCTGGATACTACAAGGATCAATGGAGGTTGCTCCGTGAAGGACTTTTTGTCCATAGTAGTAGACGGTATCAATGAGATTGAGGCTAAAAAGTTTGAAGAGGGGCTAAATAGCAAAGTAAAGCTGTCATTGCCTTTTAACAAGTGGTAGAGTTCAAAAAGTATTTGCGTGGAGCAAGTGATGCTGGGTCTAGATTAATGTTTAAGTTCAAATCAGGTACGCATGGGATAAATGAGGAGCTGCAGGGTGTCGCTGGTGGAAGGAGTGAGTTTAGGTGTCTGGGAGGTGAGACAGACACCAGTGTGAGTGTATGTTCATTTGGTTTGTATTCATTTGTTAATGGTTCCACCCATTACCCTGGGTGTGTGGTCGATGGCCCTAGTGCTATGGCTGCAACCTGAGTATTATTATTGTTACTATTGAAGAAGTTGCTTCAGGAAGTGCTCACTGGAGTTAGACTTAGCTCGTACACCACAAATGAAAACAGCTGTTTAAAAAGAGAAATTTGTATAAAGTGTAAAAGTAATGGTCCAAGACGAAAATGTTCCGACACCTCATGTTCAAAACTGCTTCATGCTTTTGTAGTTTGTTTGGCCGATGAAGAATGTGGCATTTCTACACAGCAAGTTGATTAAAGTGAGAATGTTACCCATTGTGCAGCCGCCATTTGTATAAAATATGTTTAGGTAAACCATACATTACAAGAACATGCAAGCAACGATTAGTTACTGAGGTATACATTTGCATGAATCGTAGAGCTCAGTTAAACCAGCCCTCACTACATAAAGTTTTATAGCATTTGGCTCAGTGTGTGCTAGTATACGTTCACAAAAAGATGTTATGTACAACAGAAAACCCCAGAACACGAGGGTATTTGTACATCAAATTATTATTGTGCTGGCACATACTGAGGCAATAAAACTGGGACGTTTTTATAGTGGCAATAGCTACCATATTTTAGAAGCAGTAGCAAAAATAAACAAATACGATAGGTTCCCACACATTTACACTATTCTATCTACCATAGGGCGGGATGAAGCTAGCTATTTATTCACTGCATGTAGACGCGTATGCGAACTGTCATCCGTGTCACAGACACCCCCCAAATTATTCCTGAGCAAAGATAAGAACAATTCCTCTGCATAACAAACTCAATATTTGTGAAAAATACTTCAAAAGTCCCGGATCAAGTCACATTTACTACTAGTACCTTGGAATGGCGAAGATTTGAAAGAGGTACAGCCTCTGTCAGAATGCCGTCGAGTGGACGAGAATACTTTTGCTGGCTAAATCGTGCATCGAGGATGGAGCTAGGCAGCGTGTGAAACGAAAAAGGTATAATTAAATGCATGCGTAGTCCACCTGACGCAGTCAAATCAGTCCTCTGGTCGAGAAAGCTTACTGCACAATTTTCATTACATATACTCAGTGTCAACGAGTAAAACTGTCTCTTGTCAGGACTAAACATTCTTTTCAAATACCTCACTTTCTATGGTGGATTATCCTTAGAGAATCATTGTTGGTGGGGCAAGTAATATCATGTCAGGTGCATCAACAACCATACACTAAATAGGTCGTACGATCTTTCCATCTCAATGGCCACAACACTACACACAAGTGTGTCACCCCCACCCACAGTAGCAACTAGACTTATGAACTGGGCTCGGGCTATTAAAAACAGGGACGTATTATTTCCTCACTAACTTCACCTTTTGTTCACACTACACATTAAACTATCCAAAAGCTACGGTGGGAAATCACTTATGTATCCTATGGTATTATTGATGCTGCAACTAGGTGTTTACAAAAGGTCAAAAAGAGCAAGTCTATTGTTAAGAATGAGCATCTCAAAGATTTATGCAAAACCAGCAAAGCCGTAGAAAGAGAGAGACGCTGATCATCCATCATAATGGGCCACTGGCAAAAGAAAAGAGACGTACCAATAAAAATTTTCGCCAGTTCGTTGCAACAGCTTGAGCTAGAAGGGAGCGATAAACATTCAAAGAAAGAGATCACATGTTATAAGAAAACCACACCCTACACTTCAAAACTTCACATCTAAAGACTGATTGTACAAAGGTTGTTGTTGAGGGCCAGTCAGTAACAATCGCAAGTGGCATACTAACAGATCTTTTTTCCCTTATGCTTAAAAGAAGGCCTGTTTGTTCAAAAGGCAGGGCAAGGCTGTTCAGCAGCCATCGTGTAATCACAATCTCCTCTGTGCTTTAAAAGGTTCTTGAAATCATCGTTTCCCCCCACTTCTAGATGAACAAGTCTTCCAAGATCAGTTGCAAACTGCCTATCAATGGGACATCTAGTGCATGGATGCCACTCAGCAGACTCTTACCGAACAACTTCGAGATGGTGTACAGCCCTATCTGTGTCTTTTTGACATAGAAAAAGCATTCAACTCAGTGGAACTTCCTATTATGCTACAAAATCCATCACCAATGAAGGTGCTAAAGATATTTCATTGTGAAATTGGCCAATCCTTCGTCTCCCAAAGCACCACTCCAAAATTGCTCTCCAGCACAGATGAGTAGCCGGATCTTCACCTCCCAGGCAATCGTCAATGTATACAATGGTGGTATTGTACAACAATGCAAAGCGCTGGAGGCAGATTTGAGCACTACTGTCTTTGCTCTGTGCCTCAAAAACCTGGCAGATGCCGCTTCTATTGTGAATCATAAAGTCTCATTTTTAAGCACAGCGGTCATAATGCTACTATCCATTCCTCAGTGACTTACATAGCCACAGTTGCTACATCACATCCTTGTGTCAGCTGTTGAAATTGGCCGGTGTTCAGGGAACAGTGGCCTCCACAAGTTGTTTGAAAAGTGCTCAGTCATAGAATCTACTAAGACTCCTCATGTCCATCTTGTGGGACCTACTCATCGTGGTTTGATCACATTGCTATGTCTGGCAAATTCTGATGTGGTTAATTATCTATGTCCCGAAGAAATTATTACTGGTCAGAAAGAGGTAGACGCTGACACTATCTTCTTAATTGCAAATTCGAGACCGAACTGTATTTTTCGAGGTACCTAGCTCATTTCTTTTTCCTCGTTTCATTTATGAATGGCAATGCCCTTTAGGTCGTATGCATGAGAACTATGACTTTGAACTTCAACCATGTGCATCTGTGACAAGAAGTTAAGTATGCCAGCTTAGCTATGTCGTTTCAGATGTTTGAATGAAATAACGGAAGAAGGTTTCATACAAAAGGTTTTACTGATAGTGAAGTTGCTGTAGCTTCCGTTTTCACTCAGTAACCCGATTTTCAACAAAGGAAATCCATCTCTTCACTGTCATTCCAACACTGTATTCCTGTCCCTGACCACGCATTGGGCTTCTGCTAGATACAGAAAATGTTTGGCATATTTCCATGCTCATTGTTTATAGCATCGCATGCCATATCACATGCTTCATGCACCTGGTGTGGGCTGCTGCTCGCCAAGAGCTGCATTCTCCTGCTACCCAGCTATCCTGCGAATATTATTCTCAGCAGAATAACTACATGCTTCCACGCAATTATTAACCCTCGGCGCGTATGTGCCAGTGGGGAAATTACAGTAGTTGGTTTGTAATCTGTCTGTTCACTCTGCTTATTAACCCTTTGGACACCATGGGTATCTCCTTAAATTGATGTATAACACAATTATCATCGCCTAATGATATAGCCCCATATAAATTCTTATGGACTTATGGAGGCTCTGGGTTATGCCGTGGGCTGCCTAACGCGCCCTATGACACGCGCAACAAAAGACACTAAATTGTTGATTATGATGTGGAAAATAACTATAAAACTGTTTTGTTTACCGGGGGGCAGGTCTGCCATTTTCAAGGCAGACACATGCGTATGTTTTGTGATTCTATGCACATGAGCATGCAGTAGAAAAGAGCTTTGAACTACCTACTGTACTACCTTGGCCATTGCAGATGCTTGAAATTAATCAAATATGGGAAGAAGGTTCCCACAGAGGTTTTACTGATAGTGAAGTTGCTGTAGCTTCCGTTTTCACCCAGTAACCCGACTTTTAACAAAGGAAATCAATCTTTTATTCCAAAACTGTATTCCTGTCGCTGACCACACATTAATGTTAGGAATATTTCCATGCTCATTGTTTAATGCCCTACACATGCTTCATGCACCTGGTGTCGGCTGCTGCTTGCCAAGATGAGCTACATTCTCCTGCTGGCTTCCACACAATTATTAACTCTGGGGCGCATGCGCCAGAGGGTTACAGTACTTGGTTTGTAATCTGTCTGTTCATTCTGCTTTATATTTATCCTATTGGACGCCACGGGGATCTTAGCAGAAATTGATGTATGATATATTAACGCCTATAGCCATACATTATAATTATTCTTATGAGCTTTGGGCATATCTAAATGCACTTAGCTGGCAAAGGCATGCTATGATACACGCCACAAATAACACTATAGATTGTTGATTATGGTGTTGAAAATAACTCTAAAACTGCTTACTTAAACATGTTTTGTTTACCAGGAGCAGGGCCGCCATTTTGAAGGCACACACATGTGTTTTGTCTATGCGCATGAGAATGCAGTAGAAAAGAGCTTTGAACCACCTACTCAGCTAAACCCACATAAACTAATGTTGCCGACAACTCCTTTTTATGCTATTATTGACTATAGCTATCCCCATTTGGCAAATTCCCAAGTGTTTGTGAAATAGCTATTATTTCTGCTTCTTGAGATGCTGCAGTAACACGGTTCTGTGCCAAAGGTTTGCACTTTAGTGCGTGAGTGAATATTCTTAGTCAGCAGTCAGCATTAGCTCCAGTGCCACCCCCAAATGTATTTCCGAACAACAGTTCCCTTTGACAACCCGACCGATTTAAAAAAACAACACTACTGGCTCTAAGCTACCTCAGATATATGTGCGCCTACTTATGCAGCTTATGACATGCCCACTGATGTGAAGAGCAGAGTCTTACCTTCTGTTTTGAGTATTCAGCCCCCATAGTAAGTCCTCCTTTATGGTCCTCGGTAATAGGTTCGTCCGTCCACGCGGTTGGTCGACGGCCTGGGGAGTGGCGCGCAAAGGGGCGTGTCACCCCTAGGTTCTCCAGAGAGGACCAGCAAAAAGTTTGTGTCCTGTGCTTACATACATCAGTCATTCTTGTCCCGTCACCTTGCTTTACTATAGCTTATTTCGTTGCCGAAGGATGGTATGATACTAGCGCAAGCTACTTCGTTCTGTCTTGCATACACGCATCATCACACCCTCTCAGCAGATGCAATAGCTAAGCATACAGTGGAACCTCTCATAACGGACCCTCCGAAAAGCGAACAACCTCCGAGAAGCGAACAGCGGATTGAAACTAACGTAGAGTTAATGCCTCAGAGAGGCGGGCGCTTTGCCTCCGAGAGATGCGGAGGACGGACACCAACCGCGCCCCGGACTGACTCAGCCCAAACATTTTTGCCTCCGAGAGCGGACGGAGAAGCCGCTCCCACAGGACTCGCACTCCAGTTGAAGAGCGAGTCACACGCTTGCTGCAAAGAACATCGGCAGCGTGGGTTTACGCTAGTCTTCGCCCAGCGAGCACAGCGAAAGGGCGAAGACCGGGAAACTGCACCCATCGCCGCAATCTGCGCTTTTTCATGTGCACGCCTTGGGCAGTGTATAGCTATACATCAGTGTTTATCGTGCATAATCAATCACCCCAAGAGGGGGGGGTATATTTATAATGGTGAAATAAAACAAAAACCTCCGAGATGTGGCGACCTCTAGCTCTACAAGGGACAATATCCGTTGACCCTAAATAGGTTCCATGACATAAACTTATTTCAATGGAGCCACAAGCAAGCCACACTAAACTGCATGATTACTATGGTCAAAGGTGGAAGGTATCCACACTCGTAATCTCTATATACCTTTAGCATAGCTACTCCTTCAGTAAGACCAACCAAAAACACCTGTAAAGTGTTGTGAAAGTGCATAGTACACACCCACACACATATATAGCAGGAAGTGAGTATACTAGCTACTGGGTGTCCTGGCACAAAACTTTAAGGGCTAAACCTACATGCCATGTCTAGTAGGTGCGAGGAGAGAGAGAGATCTGTGTGTAAGCGAGGCCTATTTACAGTACAGCAGTATATATAAGGAGAGAAAGACGTGAAGTGTAGTGCCTTGAGACTTGTTTCAAAGACGAAAGAGAGAGAGAGAGAGAGAGAGAGAGAGAGAGAGAGATAGAGAGAGAGAGATTTTTAACGGGAGTCAAAAAACTCAAACTCAAAGTTTTAGGCGACACTTTGTCCATATGTGTGTGGGGCATTGAGAAACACGCATTCGAATGTATAAGTTTTGATATTGGTAGTCTCCTAAATCAGACTCTATGTGACTGCACTGGTCATCAGGGGAGTTCCCCATTGTTCATCATGCATTACATGTTTCGGCCTCTTTATACTCCCGACATGTAATACACTCCCGAATGGGGCGAGGCCACTCCACCTTTTGGAGCCCAGCAGTATACACATTAATTGTTACACATCTACGTATCTAATTCTTCAAAACAGGAAAACTTCAATTACAGATACGATATTCTTCAGCATAGTTTTATTGACTCTACAGCATATATCTCGTTGCTTTTGCTGACTTGCTTATACTGAAGTGAACTACCTATCTAGCTGGCTATATACAGCTACCTTTGTTAGGTCCATATGAGTAGTTTGTAGTAACCACATGACATCCTAACTTTTGAGATGGAGAGAGAGATATAGTGAGGGGGGTGAGGTAGGGGAAGGAGAAGGAGGGGAGAGAAGAGACTGGCGTCATAGAGGAGGGAGCAGTTGAGGAAGAGCAAGTCGGACAGTATCTGCGGAAGTGCTGAAGGGTGAGAAAATATCAACGTAATATTGTGAATACCACAGTGAAGCAGCATCTTTGTTGAGGTACATATTATAGCAACTCAACAAGTCAACTATATATATACCAATGGCAGCTCAATTAAATGGCAAGGTGTAGCTAGCGTAAATACGGTAGTAAGTATAAGAAAAACTGTGGAGTAAATGGAAACATAATAATATTTCCCACTCTCTTTACACATACCTGGTTCCCTGCAGTATAATTATTATAATGTAAAATGAAATAAATATTACATTATAAAAAGGGGGAACAAAACGATGCCTACACGAAGACAGAAAGTCATTCCTGAAGGCTGATCTCCACATAATCATATCTGGTACCGCGCGATCTGGACATACTGTATGGAAATACTGACTAAATATGCAAGTCTCAACAACTTGGTGACGAGGTAGAAAGGCAAGGCAAGGCAAACAAATCAACTACACCCAGAACAGCTCTTTCTTTAGAAGAAGAGCTGCCCGGATGAAACCAGGCAAGTCTTGGTCTTGGAAATATAAATGTAGTCTATTCCCCAGACTGCTGTTGACTACACAACATTCATATGGAGACCAGCCTTAACTCTCTTGTCAGTATAATGAGACCCGTGTTAGATATAGTGAGTTCTGAATGCCTCCCCTGACCCCAATGTCTAGTCTCTATATCGACCAGCCTCACCTCCTCATGTCTCAGTGGGCACTTACTTAGTTACACTTCATGCATACACTCCAACACAAGTTCAAAACTCTTCAAAAATAGCAATATACAGTTACTATATAATATTAAATTAACCACGCCCTCTTATAAAGTGCAAAACAAAGCGTGCCGGTTTGTCAGTTGTAAGAGTGCAATTAGAATTACAAATAAGTACTGCCATGTTTTTGCCGCAAAATTGTGCTCTATTTTCTGAATATGTTCTAATAGTGCCATTTTCGTATTTTTTTAACGATGCTATAATGTATAAAGCCGAAAAAATTCGTATGTGTGGGTATTTGCTAAAGCTCATTGGGTAATAAACTCTTGTGAGTCATACTGCAGGGCACAGATTAACACTGACATACTCAGCCCGGCGCCGTCCACGGAATGCTGGCAATAGTGACCAGCTATTCCCTCCTCCCCAGTAACCTCTAGCCTAACCCCCATTACATGCGCATGTATACGTGGGTGTGACATACCGCTGGCGTTAAAGAGGCACTCGACGCCATTGACTTGTTGTCTGGTTGAACGAATGCATAATATCTTTGGCGAGTGGGAGCGAGCACATAATGATTGTATCTGCACGAGCCATCATAGGTTAGCCATCGAAGAGAGAAGAAAGTTCTCTCACTGGCTAGATTGCGCATTAGGCAGTGTGTAAAATGTTTTATTAAGACGTTGAACTATTAACCATCTAATAATTGACCCCTTGCCTACAGGATTGTTGCTGGAAAGTCTGCAATCTGACTGGTTCACACACAATTCTTAGAGCTATCTCGAATGTCACTAGATCCTCTCCTGTGGGGTGGGAGGGGCCTGCTAACGAGACCACGTACCCACGCTTTGACCAATTATAACTCTTAGGTACGTTTAGGGATCTATGTTTGTTCAGTGGAGACAATTTTATTGTGTTATGAAATGTCTACTCCATTCCACGTGCCTACCTGTTGGCCTTTGTCAAGGACTACCATTTTCTCTGTCAAGCTGTTCATGGTTAGGTTGTTCATTAAACAGCTTGTTATTGTTCAGCCTAATGCGTCTAATGCAGCTAATGCAGCTAATAACCCCTATTGTGCTACTTTATAGCAATGTATCCTATGCGTCCCAAGTCTCAGACTGCGTCTGGAGAACTGTGGGGTGTCGCTGGTGTAGAGTTGGGAGGTAAGACCAATGTTGATGCCATAAACGAGGTCAAAGCATATAGCAACGGCAAAACTACGCCAAGAAACAACTCATTTGTCCAAGAATAAGTTTAGGGATCTATCAAAAACCAGGCCGAGAGAAATTTTTACTGTCATTCGCATTCCCCACCTGGAATTCTCTACACTTAGCTAATTCTGTCATTAATCTCCCTATTGCTGCCATCAAGTCTAGACTGCGAAACTTCTTTTGGATTCAATTTATCTCACACTTTGATCCTGATATGCTCCTATAACTATGTATGTCCATGCCAAAAAATGCTTTAAGCTTCCTATCTCAATGTATTTCATCTAAATGTTGTTCATGTTATGTCCTCTTCTCTGTGTTTTTTAATTTTTTTTTCATGGCTGCTGGCTTGATGCCTTCAGTCCTTCAACACAGTTTTTACCACTTCTCATGTTCTCTGTTACACTGAAATATATAATTATAATAATAATAAAGAGTATAAGAGCTGCCCTATAGAGATGGGATTCGAACCCATGACACTCTACACTCTAGGCGAGTGCTGCCTGGTAGATTATGTTATTAGCATAATTTTTTTGGAATAATAGGCATTTCTGCGAAAAAGAATTAGCATAATGGGATAAAACGCTAGCATAAGTGATTGAGGAGGGGAAGACACCTGTAGCTGGCGACGTTCAACTCTTTCGGGCCCCTCCCTCCAGTTCGCTCAATGTCCCTGCACCAATAAGCGGGGCTTCTATCTCCAAACCCTCCAACTCTACTGTCTCTTCCCAAGCTATATACTAATCACAGCCAGGAGACAAAGTTCAATGTACTTTTGTTTAGGGTAGATGAGAGTCATGGTGTTCGAAATTAGCACGCCTTGAGGAAGATCTCAAAAAGGGCATCTTGGTTTTATCTGATGTGAACCAGTCCATCAACTCCCATTCCATTAAGGATGTCTACCGTCTTGTCAAGTAAACAGCGAGCCTCCACCTCTACTAATGAAAAGCACTGAAGTGCAAACCCTCGGCGAACTGCGCACGCGCGGTACCACTAATTGATGGGCTGGGCTTTTAGTATGCATTTACTCGTGGTATCCACGCTAGCTCGCGGAGAGTCTGACACGGACTAGCTACAGTAGTAAATAGCACGTGGGAGTCGATACACGCCCTTCGTTGTGACTTCTTATGCCTTCAAGATACACAGAGCAAGCGGCCCGGTCGAGGTAAGTTTGTGCTAATCAACCGCATGCGCATTTTCCGTAAATCCGTACAATGCCGGAAGCGCTCTAGCTTTGCAACGGAGCATTTTCAGAGAAAACCGCCTTTATTTTCTGACCTTCGTCGCCCGTTGGGTAGATGGTATCGTTTCTGGGACGAACAGACGTTCGAGAAGTGAGATGTAGAGTAACAGACACACAGACAGACAGACCCAATGAAAACCACTACAGTGGAAACCCTCGGCGAAGTAGCTCGCAGAGAGTCTGACAGTCGGTCCGCTTTACTAGGAGGTCGGTCTGCTTTACTAAGAGGTCGGTCCATTTACTAAGAAGTCGGTCCATTTTACTAAGAGGTCGATCTACTTTACTAGTAGCGTCGCTCAACTTCACGATGCGGACGGTCTATTTCACTTTAACATGCAGTAAAGCAAAGCGCTAAGGTGTGCAAACCCTTGGCGAACTGCGCATGCGCGATACTTCTAATTGATGGGCTGGGCTATAATATGCGCTTACCCGTGATCGCTTGGTGCTCGCCGAGAGTCTTACACGGCGTAGCTACAGTAGTAGATAGCATGCATGAGTCGGTACACGACCTTCCTTTGACTTCTTGAGCCCCCAAGGTACGCAGAGCGAGCGGATCAGGTCGCAGTAAGCCCAGTGCGATTATGCTTTTTCGCTTGTTTTCACGGCATATCTCTCGAACGCAGTCGTTTCAGGAAAATCGCCCTTTTATTTTCAGGCTCGCGTAGTTCTGAAGCCGCTGGAATCACTAACAGGCCGCCTCGTAGCCTGTAGTGCCAGAATAAGCGTCGACACACACACACAGACGCTAGACAGACAAACTGACAGCTACAGTAACCCTCGCTGGGCATGCGCGCCGAGGGTTAATCATCTACCTTCAGTAAAATGGAGCAATCGAGACTGAGCAACACTGGATGCAGAGTTACATCTTCTCTGCTTTTGCTGTGCTGTGACACCAGCATTTTTGGAGCAGATTTTCTATAGCCCAGTCTCTCTAACAGGGTTACATTTTAGTGTAGCTACTACCAGTCTTACGGTCGAATGTTGGAGTAACTGAAGCACTGGTCTCTTCTTGAACAGGTATTGTGCAACGTCCCTCATTTTCAGGCGAGGGGAGTGGCCTAACAAATTGATTCAGGAAAATGCCTGCTACCACATGATGCACTTATAGACACATTCATATCGTGTCTCCTAGAACTGCCTTTTGAGAACTCACTGTTTCCACTGCACCTTTGCTCTAGGAAGATTAGAATGCACAAGAAACTGTGTAAGGTAAGTGTTGGTATTATGAGTCAGGGGGTATTATGGGTAAATATTCCAAAAAGCTGCCAAACACTGTGTAACTGCTTCCTACCGTCGGGACGTTAGCCCAGCAAATCGTCGCCACATTTTAACACGTGCTGCGGGTTACATTCCGACAAATAGCCAAAAGTCAAGAGGTCACAATGATTGCATCACTGACTCAAAGGGTTTAATTTGGGGGAGGTTTTAAATGAATGATTTGGTCAAATTATGATTAATTTGTGGTTTTTTGCTTTTCTGTATATCTAAGTAATTATTGTGAAACACGACTGGGCAACTGTTTGCTTCATCAAAGAATACGTTTTAAGTCGACTCATAATACCATCACTGACTCATAATTGCTGCTTTTAGAGGGTTATAAAGCAAATATTTTGCATTACCTACTATGAATATATTCTGAAACCGATTTGATTTTTAGAATCGCCATGTCTTGATAGTCATGTAACATAAATTTCACTTTAATTCACCGGTATTTGGAGGAAAAATTAAGAAGAAAGTTTAAGTGGCTCAAAATACCAACATCTACCTTATAATGAAAAGCACTATATAAAGTGCAAACCCTCGGCGAACAGCGCATGTGCGGTACCACTAATTGATGGGCTGGGCTTTTTATGCCGTGGTATCCCGCTAGTAGCTCGCGGAGAGTCTGGCACGGGCTAGCTACAGTAGTAAATAGCATGCCCTTCGTTGTGACTTGTTGTGCCTTCAAGACACACAGAGCGAACGGACGCGGTCGAGGTAAGCCTGTGCTAATTTACATATTGGCTTGTTCACTTGGTTTTCACGCCATAACTTTAAAACACAGTAGTTTTACGAAAATCGCCTTTTTAAAAATCAACCCAGTGTAGCACTGAACCCGATCATATCGCTATTTACCTGATTTCGTGCGCGCGGTGGCAGAAAACGTGGTAACAGACAGACGGACGGACAGACAGACTGACAGACACACTTACGGGACAACTACCGTAACCCTCGCTGCGCATGCGCGCCGATGGTTAATTATGTAGCACCAACCTTCAACACTGTCTGAGGAGAGAAACAAAAGGATCATCTGCAAAAACATTGCAAGTTTTAATGCCTATATTATACCACATATACACCTAGTATGGAGTTCTCTAGCTCGATACTTCCCTACCTTCAGTTGCTTTATTCTCTTCCATCAGTCTATAGTGCACACAGTTGGTGTTTTATATACCACTTGTGGACCTTGCTCTCGCATTCATAAAAGCTCTCGCTCTTTCTCCTCAGCTTTCAACAGGGACTGTTCCAACTTTCCCCACAGATGTCCAATTTCAGACCTCAGCTCTTTTTGCTACTCTCTCTCACTTTTCAGACCCCAGCTCTAAGCTCTCAGATTCAAGCTTTCTAAGAGCAAGGTTAGCATCCTCGTAATCTCTAGAGCTCTGCATGTAGTGGGAACATTATTGGATAACTATGGTTAGAATTCCATCTGTCAGAATTGTAGCTGCAGTATTGTATCATGGGAAAACCCATCAAAAATGTTGGAAGTAAAACTTCGAAATTATGTTTGACAGAAAGTAGTTGCTGACAGTTAGCTAGTGCATTAGCTGCTACTTACAACTCTCTGCATCTTGGCTTTTCGCACTACGCCAGAGAGAGTAGCAAAATGGTCGTCTTTTGCCACTCAGACGGTGGTGACTCTAAGGGTTAGACTTATGTGAAGTCTCTATAATACTATTCCCACCATTTCCTACTCGATCGCTTGTGATTTTCGGAGAGAACGACAAAATAGTCCTGGTGAAGCATACACCACCTCCTTGTTCTTAGACGAAGATTCAGCCACTGACTTCGGCACACAGCGCGCACACCAGGCTTTCCGATTGCCGATGGGTGTGGCGTAACGAGCGGAAGCGAGCTATCGCTAACCGCGCATGCGCTTGGATTATACGCGGTTCAGGCTGTTGTAAATTGGCTAGGATGGCTAAACTATTACGTTCAGATACACTCGTCTTGCATACATTCGCCTACTAGTATATACTACCTAAGCCCCCACGGTTGTGACGCCTAGCTAGGCAGAGGTAGAAAGCGGCACTGTCGCGTCAATGACTGATGCTACGCAGAGCGCGGTCCCTAGCGCAGACAACACGGCATTTCGCATGATTAACCATGAGTGTAGTATACGGAATGATGATTGCGATTGATAGGTGCCTCTGTGTTGTAAGGGAAATTGAGTAGAAGCTTGAGGGTCGCCTGGCAGGATATGAGCGTTCAGCAGAACTGTAAGGAGAATGCCAGGCAAATGGATTCAGATATCTCTGGAAAGGGGAGGGTCGTGGGGTCTGACTTCATTTGTTATGGCTCGTGGCGTAACCGTGCGGCACTTTCAATGTCGAGAAAATCAAAATCGTCTTTTTCAGGGATGATTACACGAGATTGAGAGCGGGCAAGGCAACGATACTGCTTCTGGTCCAAGAGGTAGACAGACAGAACGCCCGGCCGTCGAAAGTCCTCACGACAGAGAGTCTTGTCTTTTCAGCGACGATTAAGAGATGGAGAGGGGGAGGGGGCACATTACCTTTCCGTTGCTACTTTCGTTTCACTAGCTACGTATGCGCTTACTCAACCTGATATGACAACGCCATAATAGCTTATATGCATTTTACCTGTAGGTATATACGTAGCTAGTAATGACGATGGTTGTATATACGTAATTTTGAGTTCTCGCTCCGCTCGCCCAAAGAATGCCAAGCATTTCCACTAGTAGTTAACCCTCGGCGCGCATGCGCAGCGAGGGTTACAGTAGTCGTTCTGTCTGTCTGTCCGTCCGCGCGAGTTCTAGCACTACAGGCTACGAGGCGGCCAATGAGTGGCACCAACGGGTTGTGAACGACGAGAAGATTGATATTAAAGCTAATAGCATCTGTGGGCTCTGAGGGCGGGCGACCTGTTCTGTAAGTGGAGTGTCAGTCACGGAAGTGGCTGGCGGCTCCTGGAGGGGCCGAGAGAAGGACAGACGCAGACCGACCATCCCCTGGACGGCTCCTTCGATGGAGCCACCCTATAGGTTATCAAAAAGCCACACTTCTATGTGCTTAAGTATATACGTATATACTTACTAGGAAACCACCCTTTCGGTAGCTAATTTTACCTTTTGTTGTGGTTGATCTCTGCAGACCTTCATTTTGGTACCAAAATTCTACATTCTACAGGACGTATTACGCATGCGCAGTTGGCTACTGCATTTCCACACTCCGTTTGCTACAGCCCACAGTGAAACCTATCGCAGAGTGTATGTCTTCGACACAGTGAACCTGCGACCTTTATGGCAGCTTTGGTAGTGGTGAATTCAACAAGCCTCAGGGAATAGCTGTTGATAGAAAGGGAAACGTACTTGTAGCTGACCATCTCAACAACAGAGTTCAGATATTAGATTCTAATGGAAGTCCATAGCAAAAGCTGCGGGGGCCAATTGGTATGGCTGCTGGACCTGACGGCTGGGTGTATGTAGTAGAGAACTACTCTAATCATGTGTCGCTGTTTGATGAGTGCTGTATGCAAGTACGTGAGGTCGTTTGGCAAGAAGGGGAAGAATGATTTCTATATATCTAGGATGTAGTGTTGCAAATGATCGATAATCCTTCGTACCAAGTTTGGATCATTGACGCACTTTTGTTATGGCCGTCGAAAAGGTCGACTGCCGTTATTACGTAACATCGGACATTGTCATCTACCAACGGAAGCCCTGCAAATCTCCCTTCACCACGAAGCTTTCTGGAATATAACAACATCCAGTAAAGCGGAGTTCAAGCCCTCCAACCTGCACTAAGAGGAGTCGCCTTCACCTAGATTATTTCCGCGTACTCCGCTTAGTATTGCAGCTGCCTCCGGATGCTATATGCGGAAGCCCAGAAGGGCCATTCTATACTTCCGTTCTACGCGAACTTCCATCCTTCCATCTTTCCATCATTCTATTCTTCTATCCTTTTATCCTTCTATTCTTCTATTCTTCCATACTGCCGTTTATGCCTACGCATGCGCATTCAATAGCTCTTGCGGCATAATGAACTTTGAACCTGTGCAATGGCGACCATCGTCGGATCTTAGGAGATTATGCAGAGGAACCGGACCCTTCTGCATCCCTTGAGTTTCTGCAGGCACTGAATGAACTGAAGGTACACCGTGGTCTACTCTTTCCTGACTCTATAAGAGATGCTATGTTGCTGAATGCGGAGCTTGTTTCTCTACTTGACGATTATTACCCTCGGCGCGCATGCGCAGCGAGGGTACAGTAGTTAACCCTCGGCGCGCTTGCGCAGCGAGGGTTAGTCTGTCTGTGTGTGTGTCTGTTACTCTACATCTCACCTCTCGAATGTCTGTTCGTCCCAGAAACGGTACCATCTACCCAACGGGCGACGAAGGTCAGAAAATATGTGGCGTTTTCTCTGAAAATGCTCAGTTGCAGATTCCAGCATTGTATGGCTAATGCGTAGTCGGCCATTTTTATCGGTGTGTCTTGAAGGCATAAGAAGTCACAACGAAGGGCGTGTGTCGACTCCCGCATGCTATCTACTACTGCAGCTTGTCCGTGTCAGACTCGCCGCGAACTACTAGCGTGGATACCACGAGTAAACGCATACTAAAAGCCCAGCCCATCAATTAGTGGTACCGCGAGTGTGCAGTTCGCCGAGGGTTTGCACTTCAGTGCTTTTCATTAACCCTCGGCGCGCATGCGCAGCGAGGGTTGCTGTAGTTGGGTTTTTCTGTCTGTTACTCTCAATCTCACTTCACGGGTGTTTGTTTGTCTCACAAAGGATACGCCCTACTTAACGGGCAATGAAGGTCAGAAAATAAAGGCGGTTTTCTCTGAAAATGCTCCTTTGCAAAGCTAGAGCGCATCCGGCATTGTACGGCTAATGCCCCTAGACGCCATTTTATCGCTCCGGAAAATTTGCATGCGCTTATATTCAGCACAGGCTTACCTCGACCGGGTCCGCTTGCTCTGTGTATCTTGAAGGCACAATAAGGCACAACGAATGGCGTGTATCGACTCTCGCATGCTATCTATTGCTGTAGCTAGCCCGTGTCAGACTCTCTGCGAGCTACTAGCGGGAGACCGCGAGTAAACGCATACTAATATGTGGGGTTTTCTCTGAAAATGCTCCGTTGCAGAGCTAGAGCGCTTCCACCATTGTACGGCTAATGCGTAGTCGGCCATTTTTATCGCTGCGCAAAACGCGCATGCGCTTATATTTTCATTGGCGGTACCGCGCATCCCCAGTTCGCCGAGGGTTAGTGCTTTTCATTACCCTCGGTGCGCATGCGCAGCGAGGGTACTGTAGTTGGGTTTGTCTGTTTGTCTGTCTGTTAGTCTATATCTCACTCCTCGAACGTCTGTTCGTCCCAGAAACGATACCATCTACCCAACGGGCGGCGAAGGTCAGAAAATAAAGGCGGTTTTCTCTGAAATGCTCCATTGCAAAGCTAGAGCGCGAAAAAACCAATATGCAAATACACAACGAACGGGATGGCTTACTACAGTCGGATCGATCCGCGTGCTCTGCGTACTTCGGAGGCACCAGAAGATGCAACGCAGGGCGTGTATCGCCTCTCGCATGCTATCTAGTAGTGTAGTTAGCCCGCGTCAGACTCTGCGTGAGCTGGCAAGAGACCACGAGTAACAGCTAAAACTAAACCCAGCCCATCAATTAGTGGTACGGCGCATGCGTTTACTTACGTGTGCGCATCACAGTGCGCCGAGGGTTTGCAATTCAGTGCTTTTCATTCTGTCTGTTACCACGTTTTCTGCCAGCGCGCGCAGGAAATCAGGTAAATAGCGATATGATCGGGTTCAGTGCTACACTGGGTTGATTTTAAAAAAGGCGATTTTCGTAAAACTACTGCGTTCTAAAGTTATGGCGTGAAAACCAAGTGAACAATCCAATATGGTAATTAGCACAGGCTTACCTCGACTGCGTCCGCGCGCTCTTTGTATCTTGAAGGCACAAGAAGTCACAACGAAGGGCATGTATCGACTCCCGCATGCAATCTACTACTGTAGCTAGCTCGTGTCAGACTCTCCGCGAGCTACTAGCGCGATACAACGAGTAAAGAAAAGAAAAGCCCAGCCCATCAATTAGTGCTACCGCGCATGCGCAGTTCGCCGAGGGTTTTCACTTTAGTGCTTTTCATTGGGTCTGTCTGTCTGTCTGTCTGTTTGTCTGTTACTCTATATCTCACTCCTCGAACGTCTGTTCGTCTCACAAACGATACGACCTACTTAACGGGCAACGAAGGTCAGAACGATTGGACAATTTTCTCTGAAAACGCTCCGTTGCGAAGTTAGAGCGCTTCCGCCATTGTACGGCTAATGCTAGTCGGCCATTTTTATCGCTGCGGAAAATGCGCATGCGCTTATATTTAGCTGTCTGCTTGCTCTGTGTATTTTGAAGGCACAAGAAGTCACAACGAAGGGCGTGTCGCATGCTAATCTACTACTGTAGCTAGCCCGTGCACAGACTCTGCGAGCTATATACTACCGGGAGACCGCGAGTAAACGCATACTAATATACCGCGCATGCGCAGTTCGCCGAGGGTTTGCACTTCAGTGCTTTTCATTGATATTTTGACTCACAATTATTATAACCGTTATGATTATTAATGATGAACCCTTGATGGGACACTTGACAATGACTATGTTCAGTGGTTATTCAAACCTCTTTGAAGAACTAGGTTTGCTGGTGGTCGACTTGACATCCCAGCAAAGCAGGTGTTGCATAGCTCTTGTATCTGTGGTGGGAGGTGGTTCGTCTGAGGGGTTTCGTGGCACACAGTCACTCTACATAATATCTGAAATGGTGCCAGTGCTGGCCATACTGGAGCCTCCCCAAAGAGCACAAGAAGAACAGCACCAAGTGCATAAACATCACTTGGTAGCCCAATGCTTTCATTTCGTAGCTGCTCTGGAGATTGGAACCCGGGACTTCCGGCTAGCATTGGTTTGGTACCGATTATAATAGTTCCAGACAGAATCTGGGACAATCCAAAGTCCCCTAAATATGCTTTCCAAGACCCCTCCTCAACCTAAGTGGAAAAGGGTATATTATAACTGCTCCTTTCAAATCCTGTTCTGCTATATAACTCACCAGGACATTGGAGGGTTTGATGTCAAGGTGAGCTACAGGGGGGACACTTGTATGCATAAATGTTAATGCTTGTATATAACTCTATATAATTAACCATCGGCGCGCATGCGCAGCGAGGGTTACGGTAGTTGTCCCGTAAGTGTGTCTGTCTGTCAGTCAGTCAGTCTGTCTGTTACCACGTTTTCTGCCACCGCGCGCACGAAATCCGGTAAATAGCGATATGATGGGGTTCAGTGCTACACTGGGCTGATTTTAAAAAAGGCGATTTTCGTAAAACTACTGTGTTTTAAAGTTATCGCGTGAAAACCAAGTGAACAAGCCAATATGTAAATTAGCACAGGCTTACCTCGACCGCGTCCGTTCGCTCTGTGTGTCTTGAAGGCACAACAAGTCACAACGAAGGGCATGTATCGACTCCCGCATGCTATTTACTACTGTAGCTAGCCCGTGCCAGACTCTCCGCGAGCTACTAGCGGGATACCACGAGTAAAGGCATAAAAAGCCCAGCTCATCAATTAGCGGTACCGCACATGCGCAGTTCGCCGAGGGTTTGCACTTTAGTGCTTTTCATTATATAGCTATTACTAAGGGATTTCTGCTGCTCCTGTTCTTCTCTTTCCGCACATGCCCGCTGAGTGGGTCTAGAAACTTCTTGGTGGCCCAGATCCGCCATGGATTCACCTGGTGTGGGAGCCACCACAGACACTTCTTGGTTCTCCACATCTTTGATGTATAAAGGTACTCTTAATAACTTTTTAAATCTCTTATATAGTATGTTCTTACCTTCAATAAACTTCTTGACACAATATTATAGTCTAGCCTTAGAGGCATATCTAATACTCTACAATCGAATGTATGCTTCCAGGGTCCACGGAATGCACTCTTCTTCACCGTCATCATTGTCGATTTGAATAAAATCGCCACTATGAATACTCATACCCCTACCATTGGCAATATAATATTCGCATTCCCTGGATTCTAGATCATCAGGGAAGACAACTGATACACACGTTTCTAAAATTCTCCGGTAATTCATGTCCTTTCTAAAAACCAGGCTTTGCATCACATACTGTCTATCAAGAACCCCTTTCTTTCTTTTATAACAGTGGTACATCCTACCAATTGGTATCTATGATCAAGAGGAATACTGTTGTAACAGTCACTTATCACAACATGAATACACCGTTACCATAACTTGATCTTCATACTCCAAAGACTTATTATATACGAGCACCTTTCTTTCGAGACTGGACCAGTTGCTTTTTTCTCTCCGAGCCAATTCATTCTACTCAGAAATAGCTGTGGAATACGTAATAATATTATTTAGCTGAAAACCCCCAAGCAAAAACACAATTTCATGCAGGGCAGCTTTTAAGGTATATAACATGCTTCTTCAAGTGGGTGCCTAAAGATAATTGCAGTTGTGTTTCTCCTGCAGCCACGTTGCTAGCAGGAGAAACACAACTGCCTTGGTTGGGGATCGTAGTAGTGCCTACGGATATATATATATTATATATATTATAAATGAAGACAGGACGGACGCTGGAAAATATATTGTACTACTGCACAGCATGGATTTTTTTATGATACTCTAACCTTGGGTTCGTGGCTCCAGCTGCAGAGCTGGAGGACGAGGACGAGGAGCCCGCAAATACGTGGTCAGTGGGTCCGGTTGCAGAGCTAGAGCACAAAGACTCCGCAGAATTATTATCGCCTGCAAACGCTTAACGATCCATGACCGCGCACTCGAGTACTCAACATGGCAAATTGACATACACAATACTGCGCATGCGCAAATGTGAAGTCCCGCAGTATGGAAGGATAGAAGGATGGAAACATGGAAGGATGGAAGTTCGCGTAGAACGGAAGTATAGAATGGCCCTTCTGGGCTTCCGTAGGATGCTTTGGGCGTGGTGTTAACCCTTTACCAGCCACGGGCACATATATATGCCCAGAGCGTCCATAAGTCCATAAAAATTTATATATAGGGCTATAATACAGTATTTGCACTGCACTGTATTATTAAATTCTTATAGACATATGGACGCTCTGGGCATATTTATGTGCCCGCGGCTACTTACGCCCATAGCTTCTAAAGCAAGGAGGGAGATCAAACGCGGGTCAGTTTGATGCGTATGTGCGGCTAGACGTGTCCGATCTTAGATCGCCGAGGCAGCTGCAATACTACGCGGAGTACGCGAAAATAATGTACGTGAAGGCGACTCCTCTTAGTGCACGTTGGATGGCTTTAACTCCGCTTTTTACTGGATGTTGTTATACACCAGAAATCTTCGTGATGAAGGGAGATTTGCAGGGCGTCCGTCGGTAGATGAAAACGTCCGATGGTACGTAATACGGCAGTCGACCTTTTCGACGGCATAACTCGGCAACCAAAGCACCGTCAATGATCCAAACTTGGTAATAAGGATTGCCATTTGTAACACTACATCCTAGATATAGAATAACTAAATGATATTTTTTATCATTAGCGTACGCTCTGGAGGCCTGTCCGAATATACATGGTGTCCGATCTTTGATGAGGATCTACTCCCGGGTATAAAAGCAGCTATATCTCCAGAATTTTATCATCTAGGCTTCAGTAGACTGTGTTTTTGGTTCTAAGCGTATAATTATACTATTCATTTATAAAAACTGGGCAAGCGTGTGTACGTGTTTTGGGTACTCCCACAGTAAAAACGCGTAATGATCACGGTGTACTCGGAGTATATACCCGTCTTCAGCTGCGGCACGGCGTTACACGGGCTGTGCACAATGTCCTGATGCATACGGGAGTGCACAGTGCCAGTCTGCAACCGTGTATGTGAAGCGGGAGCTTTACGCATCCCGTCCACCGCAAGTGGCTTTACGGGAAGTATACGTTCCGTCTACTTTGCTGCACGCGCACGTGTTAACTTTTTACCCCGCCCACTTATCGCGGGACACCTGCCATGCAATGGACGACACTCCCGTGAACAAACGCATTAGAGTTCGTCAAAACTTCCCGCATTGTGGAATTAAGTCTCGCAAAATCGTCATTTTATGAGCATATTATAGTTGAACGTTCGAAGCAAGATGATAGTGATAGTCCATTTGAGATCCCAAGTGATGATGAACCTCTAATGGAGGTACAAGCTGGTGAAGAGAAGAGCTGTAAAGAACTACATAGGTGGAATGCGGACAGAATTTTCCGGCACAACTATTTGCGGGATGGAGTTTTCTCAGCGGCTCAGACTGCCGCCCTCGCGCCTCGCAAAGAAGTTCCTTCCCTCGCCTCATCCCAGGCACCCAGAATCGCCCTGCCGATGTCTTCCTATATACCCTGCTGGAAAGACGGTCGTCCAGCCGCGTTAGATATCACAGTCATATCCACCATGCAACAGTTAACCATCCGGTCAGCCGCTGAAATCCAAGGCCACGCTCTGCTCGTGGAAGAGGAGCGAAAATTCGCTGCACACGGTGCTGAGTGTCAGGCTGCTGGCATCTCCTTTACCCCCCTTGCCATTGAAACCCTCGGGGGCTTGAGTGACACAACTGCCGACACCATCTCCAACATAGGTCGCCTCATAGGCCAACGCTTTGGGATTTCCCCAATTGAATCGTCCCGTCAGTTATTTCAAAGGCTGGCCATCTCCTTCTGGCGTGGAAACGCTTCCGCATGGATCCACCGATGCCTGCCACCCGCCCCATTCCTGAACGGGGTGGTCTGAACCCTCATGCTTTGTTTCTTTCTTAAACTTCCTACGAATCTGCGCGCACGCCGGAAGTTACACTTCCTTTTGATGACTAATTGACATTCCTAAGCGTGACTAATTGACGACGTACGTACGGCGAGAATACAACCCGGAGTAGTTGTCTTAAGCTAACGCGCTCGGCAATCATAAGTTATGGCGTGAAAACCAAGTGAACAAGCCAATATGCTAATTAGCACAGGCTTACCTCCGCTTGCTCTGTGTATCTTGAACGCACATGAAGTCACAACGAATGGCGTGTATCGACTTCCGCATGCTATCTACTAACTGTAGCTATCCAGTGTCCGACTCTCCGCGAGCTACTAGCGGGAGACCACGAGTAAACGCATATATACTACAAATAGCCCATCCCATCAATTAGCTGTACCGCGCATGCGCAGTTTGCCGAGGGTTTGCACTCTAATTAACCCTCGGCGCGCATGCGCTAGAGGGTTAAGTACTTGGTTCGTAAGTGCGTCGTCTGTCTGTTACCACGTTTTCTGCCACCACGCGCAAGAAATCGGCCAAAGAGCGATAGTAACGGGTTCAGTGCTACAATGGCTTCATTTCGTAAAATTACTGTGTTCTAAAGTTATGTGGTGAAAACCAAGTGAACAAGCCAATACGGAAATTAGCACAGGCTTACCTCGACCCGGTCCGCTTGCTCTGTGTACCTTGTAGGCACAAGAAGTATCAACGATCGAATCCCGCATGCTATCTACTACTGTAGCTAGCCCGTGTCAGACTCTTCGCGAGCTACTCCACGAGTAAACGCATATATACTACAAATAGCCCAGCCCATCAAATAGCGGCACTGTACATGCGCAGTTCGCCGAGGGTTTGCACTTTCATTATGATGTGACAATATCAACTTTCTCTCCTCTCCCACATGACGTGTGTGTGTGTGCAGCTGGTCGAGGCTACCTTGAGGACAGACGGCCGTCCAGTAACAGTGATCCCTACCTGGTGTGTGAGGCTCTGGTCCGTACTGCAGTCCTGGATGACTGGACTGACTTTGACTGGACTAACATGCCCTCTAAACTTTGTCTCTACTAGCTATATACCACTGATTGTACACCAACTGAAATCTCTGGTTTACTTTTCACCATTAATTTTGTCTGCATTCACATCGTTGCAGTGGCAAAATAGCGTCGTCATGAGAGTATGTTGCCAACTAATTGACAGGGCTTTGTAATAGCTATGGAGTAGAGAGATGGAGAGAAGAAAGCGGAAGAGGGTAGTATTGCAGGTTTCTCATGCAATATCCAACAGTATCTGTATAACCCTCCAACTCCCAGCCCATAGTGTTTGTGGCAGGAAACCCCGAATATGGAGTAGTATACTAACTTCTTGTGAGTAATGCTGTGTGTGTGGCTGTGTACTAACACAACTGAGTGTTTTTAGAATAAGCCACACTTTCACTGTTTCAGAAAATAAAACATTTTTGCAGGTGTCTTCAGTTGGCCTTACTGCCTTGGCTAAAGGGGTCTGTGCAAAGGTTCTCAAGGTAGCTACAGAGCATTACAGCTGAACTGTACATTATGCTGCCATTGCCTTGTTGTTGTTGTTGTTGTTGTTGTTTTTGACACATTTATTATGTTGCTACAATCATCTCCTCTTCATTTTGTGTTTGTTGTTGAAGGTGACACTGACTCTCCCTCTATTACTGACTGAACTGGAATTGGACATGAGTCACTGTGAGAAGGTGAGAGGTGATGGAGTCCTGTGTCTCCTCTCCCACTGTCCCTCTCTCTCCATCCTCATCCTCCATGGCTGTCCTCTCCTCACCTCCCTCTCCAGAGACATTGCCAGTCGTGGCCACAAACTCAAACAAGTCACCTGGACCATCTATATACTAACATAGGGTCCTTTTTAGTTCGTGTCTTTGTCTGCAGTTATCATGCAGTGTGTCTTGCATTGTGGCGCTATTGAAGGTTATGTTAACTACTTGTGACATCTGCTGAGAGGTCAGTTGGAAAGACTATTCTCTGATCTGTAGCTAAAGATGACAAGACAGAAAGATGAAAGAATAGCTAGTAGCATCTATTACACTAGGTAGTATTAAAAGGGATGGTATAAAAAAGCAACTTGGGGAGGAGGGATGACTGATTCATGCATGCCAAAGTACTATATGCATGTCCGTTGTCAGATTCTGCAGAGCTATATATTCGCGCGGGTTGTACACGCATGCGCGCTCGCAGGGTGCACATAATTTCCATTGGCCGCGAGGACGAGTCCGTGGCCTACAAAACCGAGTGTATATACAAGACCATTACGGAAGACTGGCCATGGGAGCTGCAAGCTCAAAACAGAAGGTAAAGGACATCTTCGCTTCAGATATGTGGGCAATGTAACTGTCTTAGCTAACCATGCATGTATTGTTGATCAAAGCTGCATAGTATGTAGTAGGCGCAGGCATTGCTACGATTTGCAAGCTTAGCTAGTGACTGTCTTGTCGGGTTTCCAGAGGAGGTAACCTGTTCTTTTGAAATATGTTTGGGTGTAGTCTCTCTACCCAGACTCTCTCGGGGGAGGAGAGAGTCTGGTGAGTTTGGTTTTTCACATGTCGCAGCGTGTTGATTGGCCTGCGTACAAGCATATTTGGGAATCAAGTTTGAGCATTCGCGATAGGAGTAAGTAGGTAACGTTAGCCAGTTTGTGGATGAGCAGCTAGAATTGCTGCTTGGTTCCTTGAATTCAAACTCTCTTGCACTCTCGCAAATAATACCGTGGATCAACCACAATATTCGCCACCTAGGAAGAAAGGCACCGAGTATATTATAGCTAGGGGGAGGGGGGCGTGGTCATACATTCGCGTAACGCCCGGATGGATCGTCGTAGGATGACTAGGGTATCGCGCAACGCATATGCAACGTAGGGGCGTAGTCATTCGTTCGCGGAGCCGGACCTCGTCTAGGGCATCGACAGACTCAACCAATCGATACCATAGTCCTAGCCCTAGACGAAGTCCGGCTCCTATCACGATCCATCCGGGAACGTATGACCACGCCCTACCGTACTCGGTGCCGTTCTTCCTAGGTGGCGAATATTATCCAATGCCGACAAACACCGACTAAATCCCGGGTCTGTGTGTGTGTGTTTGTGTGCTACTCTCCATCTGACTTCTCGAGTGTTCGTTCGTCTCACGAAGGATACCGCCTACTTAACGGGCAATGAAGGTCGAAGGGTTTTCTCTGAAACTGCTCCGTTGCAAAGCTAGAGCGCGAAAAAGCCTATATGCAAATACACAACGGACGGGATGGCTTGATACGGTCCGATCTATACGCGTGCTCTGCGTACCTCGGAGGCACCAGAAGATGCAACGCAGGGCGTGTATCGCCTCTCGCATGCTATCTGGTAGTGTAGTTAGCCCGCGTCAGACTCTGCGTGAGCTGGCAAGAGACCACGGAGTAACAGCTAAAACTAAACCCAGCCCATCAATTAGTGGTACGGCACATGCGTTTACTTACGCGCGCGCGTCACAGTGCGCCGCGGGTTTGTACTTCAGTGCTTTTCATTATATATAATATATAATTATATATATATATATATTTGATAACCCCGGGGGTTAGGGGAAAAGGTAGAGGAGGAGAAGAATTTAACTGAAGAAATGGTTATTCGTCAGGACATGAAGGTCCCCAACAGAAAGGTGTGCCAAGATGTATTGTTCGAATGCACAAGGAAAGCTACGCCCAAGCTGCTGGACTGTAAGGGATATTGAGCACAATCCCTTGGGCCTTTACCCTCAGGACTGCAAACCATTGGGGTGGTGTTAAATGGGAAGCACCTACTATCTGAGGCATCTCTCTGGGGATAGTAAGAAGTAAGCCTTCATTGTGGGTGTTTAGCTTTCCTTATCAGGGCTGAAAACTATTGGGGGTGGTGTTAAACTGGTAGCACCTACTCTCTGAGGGATAGTAAGCATCCCTCTGGGGATAGTAAGCCTTCATTGTGGGTGTTAAGCTTTCGTTAGGGCTGAACTGTTAGAGATAAAAGGGATTAGAAAGTGAGAATGAGGGATAGTAAGCATCCCTCGGGGGAAGGGCAGCCTTCTTGTGGGATTGTAAACCTCCCTTGGGGCGGAGGTGTGAGGGATTTCAGGGATTAGAAGGTCAAAGAGGATGGGGTTGTCTTGGGGTATAAAAGAGAGAAAGAGTTAAGGGATCATCATTCCATACGGATACGGAAGGATTTGACAGCAGACTCTCCTCCCCTCCCCTCCCAGATGCAACAGCCTGCAGGCAGGAAGCTCTGCCCAGTCCCTGGGTGAAGAAGATCAGTGAAAAACCTATGGAATCACTTATTCCAGTTCCATAAGAGTAAAGGGAACTACACAGGTATGAGTACATTTAATGTTTTTATATGTTCAACACTTACGATGTTTTTTCAGATTCACAGTTGGCAGCGTTTTTGACCGAAGGGAAAAGGGGAGTGCAACCTGCAGGACTGCCAACACCACCAGACAGTCCTCTTGATGGTGGAGAGCCAAGTCAGAAGCTCTGTCCTGTACCTGGATGCAGCAAAAGAGTGAAGAGACTATGGAATCATTTGAATGAATATCATAAAAAGAGAGGGGATGCTGTACCGCATCATCCACGAAGACGGCAATGGTCCAAGGAGGAGGAAAAGATATTGAAGGAAGAGATAGACGTAATGGCACACCAGACTGTACCAACCAGAAGGAAGTGCCTGGAGATAATAGAGAAACACCCGGACATTTTTAATAATAGAAACAAGGTAGAAACACAGGACAAATGTAGGAGAATGATTAGAAAAACATCACATCACATCACACCACCAAGCACTTCTCACTGACTGAAATTTTCATAACATTCTATATGTGAATCTACCCTCGTAATGCTGAAGGGCTAAATGGAAAGCACTGAAGTGCAAACCGTCGGCGCATAGTGACGCGCACGCGTGAGTAAATGCATGCGCAGTGTCACTATTTGATGGGCTGGGTTTAGTTTTAACTGTTACTCGTGGTCTCTTGCCAGCTCGCGCCGAGTCTGACTCGGGCTAACTACACTACTATTATAGATAGCATTCGAGAGGCGATACATGCCCTGCGTTGCATCTTCTGGATTAGTGTGTCATTCACCCTCAGGGCTAGGAAGGTGCAAAGTATAATACACCCCTAGGACTAAGGCAAGGGTAAGGGCAAGAAAGATGCAAGTATTATGCAAGTATTATTAACCCTCAGGGAAAATATGTGTCCCCAAGGATAAGGAACCTAGGGGACTGCAAATCTGTCCTAAAGGGTCAAAACTCTCCTATAAATAAGTCCGTGGGGATATCACTGTCCTTAGGTTGATTTGGCTAAATAACCCTGTTCCTGGCTCATTGTTTGGCAACAACAGTTTTGCAAACATTCCAGACATAATTATTGTTCAAATGCACAATGCAGGCTGCATAATATGGGTGAAGAAAGGTAAAGGCTCCAGAAAGTCTGAAACATGTTGCTGCCGTTATATTGAAACCTTTACAGAGGTGGATGATTGCTTGGTAGTAAAGTCAATGGGAGGCTTTGTGAATACCCGTGGGGAATTTTACTGCACACTGTGAGCCGTTCCTTTCCTGATGTGCATGACTAATATCTAAAAGCTGCCTGCCGTTGTATTCATGATAAATGACGCAGCAGGAAGTACAGCCTCTATCCTCTTTATAGGAAGCCAGATGACTTACAACTTTTCCCAGTAATGTCCTCTAAGTGGCTATTCCCTATTAGGGACTTTTACTTGTCATAGGTCACTAGGAAGTGGAATTTCAGTTTCTTGTCCATGGGACATTATTAACATGGAATGATATCATAGGGCACCCTAGGAGCCCTACTATAGGTGCTTTGAGGAATGTATGCAGGCATTACCCTTATTTAACGTATGGTCACTGTGAATGCAAACAACAGTGCGTCACTGATATCTTATTGACTGGTATAATACTCTTACTATATATTGCCAGCACTCACAGAAATAGCTAACACAGCTTAAAGTTGAATACTATCAGTGTAATCCCCTCCAGCACCCTCTGGGCAATCCTGGCTGATCCTGAACCATTCAGATGTAGGGTAGACATGGGGGCTGGATCCCTGCACGACGTTCAAATCCATCACAGGTTGGGCAAACTCCTCCTTCGTATAGCAGAGATAAATAATTATTGCCTCCAGCATCCTTGTTCAAGTCGTAAGGGAGCTTGTCGTAGCCATTCTGAATTTCAAAATCCTTCGAGTCCCCAGCAAACACCTGCATGAAGTTAATATTTACATTCAAAATTAAGTGCAAACCCTCGGCGAACAGCGCATGCGAGATACCGCTAATTAATGTGCTGGGCTATTAGTATACTCGCGGTCTCCCGCTAGTAGCTCGCGGAGAATCTGACACGGGCTAGCTACAGTAGTAGATAGCACGCGGGAATCGATACATGCCCTTCGTTGTGACTTCTTGCGCCTTCAAGATACACAGAGCAAGCGGACCCGGTCGAGGTAAGCCTGTGCTGAATATAAGCGCATGCAAATTTTCCGGAGCGATAAAATGGCGTCTAGGGGCATTAGCCGTACAATGCCGGATGCGCTCTAGCTTTGCAAAGGAGCATTTTCAGAGAAAACCGCCTTTATTTTCTGACCTTCATTGCCCGTTAAGTAGGGCGTATCCTTTGTGAGACAAACAAACACCCGTGAAGTGAGATTGAGAGTAACAGACAGAAAAACCCAACTACAGCAACCCTCGCTGCGCATGCGCGCCGAGGGTTAATGAAAAGCACTGAAGTGCAAACCCTCGGCGAACTGCACACTCGCGGTACCACTAATTGATGGGCTGGGCTTTTAGTATGCGTTTACTCGTGGTATCCACGCTAGTAGTTCGCGGCGAGTCTGACACGGACAAGCTGCAGTAGTAGATAGCATGCGGGAGTCGACACACGCCCTTCGTTGTGACTTCTTATGCCTTCAAGACACACCGATAAAAATGGCCGACTACGCATTAGCCATACAATGCTGGAATCTGCAACTGAGCATTTTCAGAGAAAACGCCACATATTTTCTGACCTTCGTCGCCCGTTGGGTAGATGGTACCGTTTCTGGGACGAACAGACATTCGAGAGGTGAGATGTAGAGTAACAGACACACACACAGACAGACTAACCCTCGCTGCGCAAGCGCGCCGAGGGTTAACTACTGTACCCTCGCTGCGCATGCGCGCCGAGGGTAATAATCGTCAAGTAGAGAAACAAGCTCCGCATTCAGCAACATAGCATCTCTTATAGAGTCAGGAAAGAGTAGACCACGGTGTACCTTCAGTTCATTCAGTGCCTGCAGAAACTCAAGGGATGCAGAAGGGTCCGGTTCCTCTGCATAATCTCCTAAGATCCGACGATGGTCGCCATTGCACAGGTTCAAAGTTCATTATGCCGCAAGAGCTATTGAATGCGCATGCGTAGGCATAAACGGCAGTATGGAAGAATAGAAGAATAGAAGGATAAAAGGATAGAAGAATAGAATGATGGAAAGATGGAAGGATGGAAGTTCGCGTAGAACGGAAGTATAGAATGGCCCTTCTGGGCTTCCGTAGGATGCTTTGGGCGTGGTGTTAACCCTTTACCAGCCACGGGCACATATATATGCCCAGAGCGTCCATAAGTCCATAAAAATTTATATATAGGGCTATAATACAGTATTTGCACTGCACTGTATTATTAAATTCTTATAGACATATGGACGCTCTGGGCATATTTATGTGCCCGCGGCTACTTACGCCCATAGCTTCTAAAGCAAGGAGGGAGATCAAACGCGGGTCAGTTTGATGCGTATGTGCGGCTAGACGTGTCCGATCTTAGATCGCCGAGGCAGCTGCAATACTACGCGGAGTACGCGAAAATAATGTACGTGAAGGCGACTCCTCTTAGTGCACGTTGGATGGCTTTAACTCCGCTTTTTACTGGATGTTGTTATACACCAGAAATCTTCGTGATGAAGGGAGATTTGCAGGGCGTCCGTCGGTAGATGAAAACGTCCGATGGTACGTAATACGGCAGTCGACCTTTTCGACGGCATAACTCGGCAACCAAAGCACCGTCAATGATCCAAACTTGGTAATAAGGATTGCCATTTGTAACACTACATCCTAGATATAGAATAACTAAATGATATTTTTTATCATTAGCGTACGCTCTGGAGGCCTGTCCGAATATACATGGTGTCCGATCTTTGATGAGGATCTACTCCCGGGTATAAAAGCAGCTATATCTCCAGAATTTTATCATCTAGGCTTCAGTAGACTGTGTTTTTGGTTCTAAGCGTATAATTATACTATTCATTTATAAAAACTGGGCAAGCGTGTGTACGTGTTTTGGGTACTCCCACAGTAAAAACGCGTAATGATCACGGTGTACTCGGAGTATATACCCGTCTTCAGCTGCGGCACGGCGTTACACGGGCTGTGCACAATGTCCTGATGCATACGGGAGTGCACAGTGCCAGTCTGCAACCGTGTATGTGAAGCGGGAGCTTTACGCATCCCGTCCACCGCAAGTGGCTTTACGGGAAGTATACGTTCCGTCTACTTTGCTGCACGCGCACGTGTTAACTTTTTACCCCGCCCACTTATCGCGGGACACCTGCCATGCAATGGACGACACTCCCGTGAACAAACGCATTAGAGTTCGTCAAAACTTCCCGCATTGTGGAATTAAGTCTCGCAAAATCGTCATTTTATGAGCATATTATAGTTGAACGTTCGAAGCAAGATGATAGTGATAGTCCATTTGAGATCCCAAGTGATGATGAACCTCTAATGGAGGTACAAGCTGGTGAAGAGAAGAGCTGTAAAGAACTACATAGGTGGAATGCGGACAGAATTTTCCGGCACAACTATTTGCGGGATGGAGTTTTCTCAGCGGCTCAGACTGCCGCCCTCGCGCCTCGCAAAGAAGTTCCTTCCCTCGCCTCATCCCAGGCACCCAGAATCGCCCTGCCGATGTCTTCCTATATACCCTGCTGGAAAGACGGTCGTCCAGCCGCGTTAGATATCACAGTCATATCCACCATGCAACAGTTAACCATCCGGTCAGCCGCTGAAATCCAAGGCCACGCTCTGCTCGTGGAAGAGGAGCGAAAATTCGCTGCACACGGTGCTGAGTGTCAGGCTGCTGGCATCTCCTTTACCCCCCTTGCCATTGAAACCCTCGGGGGCTTGAGTGACACAACTGCCGACACCATCTCCAACATAGGTCGCCTCATAGGCCAACGCTTTGGGATTTCCCCAATTGAATCGTCCCGTCAGTTATTTCAAAGGCTGGCCATCTCCTTCTGGCGTGGAAACGCTTCCGCATGGATCCACCGATGCCTGCCACCCGCCCCATTCCTGAACGGGGTGGTCTGAACCCTCATGCTTTGTTTCTTTCTTAAACTTCCTACGAATCTGCGCGCACGCCGGAAGTTACACTTCCTTTTGATGACTAATTGACATTCCTAAGCGTGACTAATTGACGACGTACGTACGGCGAGAATACAACCCGGAGTAGTTGTCTTAAGCTAACGCGCTCGGCAATCATAAGTTATGGCGTGAAAACCAAGTGAACAAGCCAATATGCTAATTAGCACAGGCTTACCTCCGCTTGCTCTGTGTATCTTGAACGCACATGAAGTCACAACGAATGGCGTGTATCGACTTCCGCATGCTATCTACTAACTGTAGCTATCCAGTGTCCGACTCTCCGCGAGCTACTAGCGGGAGACCACGAGTAAACGCATATATACTACAAATAGCCCATCCCATCAATTAGCTGTACCGCGCATGCGCAGTTTGCCGAGGGTTTGCACTCTAATTAACCCTCGGCGCGCATGCGCTAGAGGGTTAAGTACTTGGTTCGTAAGTGCGTCGTCTGTCTGTTACCACGTTTTCTGCCACCACGCGCAAGAAATCGGCCAAAGAGCGATAGTAACGGGTTCAGTGCTACAATGGCTTCATTTCGTAAAATTACTGTGTTCTAAAGTTATGTGGTGAAAACCAAGTGAACAAGCCAATACGGAAATTAGCACAGGCTTACCTCGACCCGGTCCGCTTGCTCTGTGTACCTTGTAGGCACAAGAAGTATCAACGATCGAATCCCGCATGCTATCTACTACTGTAGCTAGCCCGTGTCAGACTCTTCGCGAGCTACTCCACGAGTAAACGCATATATACTACAAATAGCCCAGCCCATCAAATAGCGGCACTGTACATGCGCAGTTCGCCGAGGGTTTGCACTTTCATTATGATGTGACAATATCAACTTTCTCTCCTCTCCCACATGACGTGTGTGTGTGTGCAGCTGGTCGAGGCTACCTTGAGGACAGACGGCCGTCCAGTAACAGTGATCCCTACCTGGTGTGTGAGGCTCTGGTCCGTACTGCAGTCCTGGATGACTGGACTGACTTTAACTGGACTAACATGCCCTCTAAACCTTGACTGACTTTGTCTCTACTAGCTACCACTGAAATCTCTGGTTTACTTTTTCACCATTAGTTTTATCTGCCTTCACATCGTTGCGGTGCCAAGTAGCTAAATGACATAACCTTCTATCTGCACTGGCATGAGAGTATGTTGCCAATTTATTGACAGGGCTTTTTAAATGTGACCAGAAAAGTATATTATATAACCACTAAACTGACACTACATTATGCAGTGATATATAGCAGCAACCATATCCTGACCTTGCCTTGTTATCGTGTGCATTATATGTAAGAGATAATGTGCGTTTAGAGTTCTATACGTGATTTATGGGAACGAGGGGTGTGGTCGAGACTCATACAGCACTCGGCTGCGCCTCGTGCTGTATGGGTCTCGAGACACAACCCGAGTTCCCATAAGTCATGTATAGAACGATAGGACGCACATTATGTGTTTTATTGTGACTTTGTAGCAGTCGTCGACCTCTCCAGCGAGAGAAATACGACTGCGTAGCCTACTACCCGTGCGCACGTGCGCACTCGCTGGCTTCTCGAGCGAGTTCTCTCTTCTCGAGGTTACCGTAATAGAACAAGGTCGTGATGGTGGTTCTTTCTCCCTCAGAGAAACTCGTTTCATGGGTCGCTGGGCCGTTTGACCGGTCGGTGTACCGCGGCCGCGGTCTCGCTTGCCACTGGTAGCTGAATGAAGGGATGTGGTCGCCTCAGCCATCCCTCGCCTCTACAGACTCTACAGAACTGTCATCCCTCGCCTCTAAAGCCTCTACAGAACAGTTTTTGTCTACACTATGGGTACGATGCTGCTGCTAGTTCAATAATTCTTTTATTATTGGTCATATTGAACGCGTCTACAATACGGGAAATAAGTGTACGCGCGGGAGCTTTGATCCGCCCACGCAAGTCACAATAAATAATATATATGTTATGCCATTAGTGTAGCAGACGTAATTTTTCCATACGGTGTGTCATGTGCTCAGACCAACTATACCCCTTTACAACCCTATGAGCCCCATACAAATGGCTAGTTTGTACTCACATGATAATTTCAGCTTCTAAGTGCTTGTGTATATAATGAGCAGAGTTGTGTGTGTTTTACTCTCGGCGTGCATGCGCAGCGAGGGTTACTTAGTCTGTGTGTCTGTCTGTTACCACGTTTTCCGCCACCACGCACAAGGAACCGGCCAAAAAGCGACACCAACGGGTTTAGCGCTACACTTGCTTCATTTAAAAAATTGCGCTTTTCGTTAAAAAAAAGTACTGCGTTCTAAAGTTATGGCGTAAAAACCAGCCAATAATTAGCACAGGCTTACCTCGACCGGGTCCGCTTGCTCTGTGTATCTTGAAGGCGCAAGAAGTCACAACGAAGGGCATGTATCGATTCCCGCGTGCTATCTACTACTGTAGCTAGCCCGTGTCAGATTCTCCGCGAGCTACTAGCGGGAGACCGCGAGTATACTAATAGCCCAGCACATTAATTAGCGGTATCTCGCATGCGCTGTTCGCCGAGGGTTTGCACTTAATTTTGAATGTAAATATTAACTTCATGCAGGTGTTTGCTGGGGACTCGAAGGATTTTGAAATTCAGAATGGCTACGACAAGCTCCCTTACGACTTGAACAAGGATGCTGGAGGCAATAATTATTTATCTCTGCTATACGAAGGAGGAGTTTGCCCAACCTGTGATGGATTTGAACGTCGTGCAGGGATCCAGCCCCCATGTCTACCCTACATCTGAATGGTTCAGGATCAGCCAGGATTGCCCAGAGGGTGCTGGAGGGGATTACACTGATAGTATTCAACTTTAAGCTGTGTTAGCTATTTCTGTGAGTGCTGGCAATATATAGTAAGAGTATTATACCAGTCAATAAGATATCAGTGACGCACTGTTGTTTGCATTCACAGTGACCATACGTTAAATAAGGGTAATGCCTGCATACATTCCTCAAAGCACCTATAGTAGGGCTCCTAGGGTGCCCTATGATATCATTCCATGTTAATAATGTCCCATGGACAAGAAACTGAAATTCCACTTCCTAGTGACCTATGACAAGTAAAAGTCCCTAATAGGGAATAGCCACTTAGAGGACATTACTGGGAAAAGTTGTAAGTCATCTGGCTTCCTATAAAGAGGATAGAGGCTGTACTTCCTGCTGCGTCATTTATCATGAATACAACGGCAGGCAGCTTTTAGATATTAGTCATGCACATCAGGAAAGGAACGGCTCACAGTGTGCAGTAAAATTCCCCACGGGTATTCACAAAGCCTCCCATTGACTTTACTACCAAGCAATCATCCACCTCTGTAAAGGTTTCAATATAACGGCAGCAACATGTTTCAGACTTTCTGGAGCCTTTACCTTTCTTCACCCATATTATGCAGCCTGCATTGTGCATTTGAACAATAATTATGTCTGGAATGTTTGCAAAACTGTTGTTGCCAAACAATGAGCCAGGAACAGGGTTATTTAGCCAAATCAACCTAAGGACAGTGATATCCCCACGGACTTATTTATAGGAGAGTTTTGACCCTTTAGGACAGATTTGCAGTCCCCTAGGTTCCTTATCCTTGGGGACACATATTTTCCCTGAGGGTTAATAATACTTGCATAATACTTGCATCTTTCTTGCCCTTACCCTTGCCTTAGTCCTAGGGGTGTATTATACTTTGCACCTTCCTAGCCCTGAGGGTGAATGACACACTAATCCAGAAGATGCAACGCAGGGCATGTATCGCCTCTCGAATGCTATCTATAATAGTAGTGTAGTTAGCCCGAGTCAGACTCGGCGCGAGCTGGCAAGAGACCACGAGTAACAGTTAAAACTAAACCCAGCCCATCAAATAGTGACACTGCGCATGCATTTACTCACGCGTGCGCGTCACTATGCGCCGACGGTTTGCACTTCAGTGCTTTCCATTTAGCCCTTCAGCATTACGAGGGTAGATTCACATATAGAATGTTATGAAAATTTCAGTCAGTGAGAAGTGCTTGGTGGTGTGATGTGATGTGATGTTTTTCTAATCATTCTCCTACATTTGTCCTGTGTTTCTACCTTGTTTCTATTATTAAAAATGTCCGGGTGTTTCTCTATTATCTCCAGGCACTTCCTTCTGGTTGGTACAGTCTGGTGTGCCATTACGTCTATCTCTTCCTTCAATATCTTTTCCTCCTCCTTGGACCATTGCCGTCTTCGTGGATGATGCGGTACAGCATCCCCTCTCTTTTTATGATATTCATTCAAATGATTCCATAGTCTCTTCACTCTTTTGCTGCATCCAGGTACAGGACAGAGCTTCTGACTTGGCTCTCCACCATCAAGAGGACTGTCTGGTGGTGTTGGCAGTCCTGCAGGTTGCACTCCCCTTTTCCCTTCGGTCAAAAACGCTGCCAACTGTGAATCTGAAAAAACATCGTAAGTGTTGAACATATAAAAACATTAAATGTACTCATACCTGTGTAGTTCCCTTTACTCTTATGGAACTGGAATAAGTGATTCCATAGGTTTTTCACTGATCTTCTTCACCCAGGGACTGGGCAGAGCTTCCTGCCTGCAGGCTGTTGCATCTGGGAGGGGAGGGGAGGAGAGTCTGCTGTCAAATCCTTCCGTATCCGTATGGAATGATGATCCCTTAACTCTTTCTCTCTTTTATACCCCAAGACAACCCCATCCTCTTTGACCTTCTAATCCCTGAAATCCCTCACACCTCCGCCCCAAGGGAGGTTTACAATCCCACAAGAAGGCTGCCCTTCCCCCGAGGGATGCTTACTATCCCTCATTCTCACTTTCTAATCCCTTTTATCTCTAACAGTTCAGCCCTAACGAAAGCTTAACACCCACAATGAAGGCTTACTATCCCCAGAGGGATGCTTACTATCCCTCAGAGAGTAGGTGCTACCAGTTTAACACCACCCCCAATAGTTTTCAGCCCTGATAAGGAAAGCTAAACACCCACAATGAAGGCTTACTTCTTACTATCCCCAGAGAGATGCCTCAGATAGTAGGTGCTTCCCATTTAACACCACCCCAATGGTTTGCAGTCCTGAGGGTAAAGGCCCAAGGGATTGTGCTCAATATCCCTTACAGTCCAGCAGCTTGGGCGTAGCTTTCCTTGTGCATTCGAACAATACATCTTGGCACACCTTTCTGTTGGGGACCTTCATGTCCTGACGAATAACCATTTCTTCAGTTAAATTCTTCTCCTCCTCTACCTTTTCCCCTAACCCCCGGGGTTATCAAATATATATATATATATAATTATATATTATATATAATGAAAAGCACTGAAGTACAAACCCGCGGCGCACTGTGACGCGCGCGCGTAAGTAAACGCATGTGCCGTACCACTAATTGATGGGCTGGGTTTAGTTTTAGCTGTTACTCCGTGGTCTCTTGCCAGCTCACGCAGAGTCTGACGCGGGCTAACTACACTACCAGATAGCATGCGAGAGGCGATACACGCCCTGCGTTGCATCTTCTGGTGCCTCCGAAGTACGCAGAGCACGCGGATCGATCCGACTGTGGTAAGCCATCCCGTCCGTTGTGTATTTGCATATTGGTTTTTTCGCGCTCTAGCTTTGCAACGGAGCATTTTCAGAGAAAACCGCCTTTATTTTCTGACCTTCGTCGCCCGTTGGGTAGATGGTATCGTTTCTGGGACGAACAGACGTTCGAGGAGTGAGATATAGACTAACAGACAGACAAACAAACAGACCCAACTACAGTACCCTCGCTGCGCATGCGCGCCGAGGGTAATGAAAAGCACTGAAGTGCAAACCCTCGGCGCACTGTGACGCGCACGCGCAAGTAAACGCATGCGCAGTACCACTAATTGATGGGCTGGGTTTAGTTTAGCTGTCACTCGTGGTCTCTTCCCAGCTCGCGAGGAGTCTGACGCGGGCTAACTACACTGCTAGATAGCATGCGAGAGGCGATTCACGCCCTGCGTTGCATCTTCTGGTGCCCCCGAAGTACGCAGAGCACGCGGATCGATCCGACTGTGGTAAGCCATCCCGTCCGTTGTGTATTTGCATATTGGCTTTTTCGCGCTCTAGCTTTGCAACGGAGCATTTTCTGAGAAAACCGCCTTTATTTTCTGACCTTCATTGCCCGATCAGTAGGTCGTATCTTTTGTGAGACGGACAAACTCTCGAGAAGTGAGATTGAGAGTAACAGACAGACGGACAGACAGACGGACAGACAGACAGACAAACCCAATGAAAAGCACTAAAGTGCAAACCCTCGGCGAACTGGGGATGCGCGGTACCGCTAATTGATGGGCTGGGCTGCTATTAGTATGCGTTTACTCGTGGTTTCCCGCTAGTAGCTCGCAGAGAGTCTGACACGGGCTAGCTACAGTAGTAGACTGTATGCGAGAGTCCCTTCGTTGTGACTTCTTGTGCCTTCAAGATACACAGAGCAAGCGGACCCGGTCGAGGTTAAAGCCTGTTGCGCATGCGCGTTTTCCGCAGCGATAAAAATGGCCGACTACGCATTAGCCGTTCAATGGTGGAAGCGCTTTAGCTCTGCAACGAAGCATTTTCAGAGAAAGCCCCACATAGTTTCTGACCTTCGTCGCCCGTTGGGTAGATGGTATCGTTTCTGGGACGAACAGACATTCGAGAGATGAGATTGAGAGTAACAGACACACACACACACAAACACACAGACAAACCCAACTACAGTACCCTCGCTGCGCATGCGCACCGAGGGTTAACTACAGTAACCCTAGCTGCGCATGCGCGCCGAGGGTTAATGAAGCACAGTGCAAACCCTCGGCGAACTGCATATGCGCGGTACCGCTAATTGATGGGCTGGGCTATTAGTGTGCGTTTACTCGCGGTCTCCCGCTAGTAGCTCACAGAGAGTCTGACACGGGCTAGCTACAGCATTAGATAGCATGCGAGAGTCGATACACGCCATTCGTTGTGCCTTATTGTGCCTTCAAGATACACAGAGCAAGCGGACCCGGTCGAGGTAAGCCTGTGCTGAATATAAGCGCATGCAAATTTTCCGGAGCGATAAAATGGCGTCTACCGGCATTAGCCGTACAATGCCGGATGCGCTCTAGCTTTGCAACGGAGCATTTTCAGAGAAAACCGCCTTTATTTTCTGACCTTCATTGTCCGTTAAGTAGGTCGCATCTTTTGTGCACCCGTGAAGTGAGATTGAGAGTAACAACCCAACTACAGTAACCCTCGCTGCGCATGCGCGCCAGGGTTAACTATATACAGTAACCCTCGCTGCGCATGCGCGCCGAGGGTTAATGAAAAGCACGAAAGTGCAAACCCTCGGCGAAGTAGCTCGCAGAGAGTCTGACACGGGCTAGCTACAGTAGTAGATAGCACGCGAGAGTCGATACACGCTATTCGTTGTGACTTCTTGTGCCTTCAAGATAGACACAGCAAGCAGACCCGGTCGAGGTAAGCCTGTGCTAAACCTATATACATATGTACCTATGCTTAGGGTTGACCTTTGTTGTATATATGGCGCCATACAGACAGTTGTAACCAATAAAAGTTGGAACAGAAAGTGAAGACTCACCTTATGAGGCATGATGGTGATAAAAGAGCAGAAGAGAGCAATGACTGAAACCGACGATATAGAACATTCTTTATGGTATCCACATGTGCAACACAATGTGCAATACCAGAATGTGAATTTATGGGAAGATACCATTATCTTCCGCAGAATTTTGTTAAAACCAATTTCAAGTTGTCTTATTTGTTTTGCACCCAGCGACCAGATGGAGGCACCGTAGAGGGCAGTATATAGGACTTGATTAAAAGGTCTTCAAAAAAGGATCCACATGAAGAAATGTACATAAAACCGACTTAGCTTTACGAATCAAGTCCTTTAAAACTCAAGCAATATCTTCAGAATCATCCAGGGTGCTACTGAGGATATGACCCAAGTGCGTGACTTTACTGGAGTACTGAAGAGCAACATTATTGAACATTATAGTGGCAGATTGAGGATGTATAGATGAAAACAAATTAGCTGTATTTATAATTATTAGCATTGAATTCTAGTTTCCTCTTTGTGGCAAATGAGTTGCAGATCATGTCTAACATAATCTGTAGGGCTGACGCACAAGGTGCTAACAACACAATTTCGTCTGTGTAGCAAAACACACCAGCAAAAACAGAACCCCAAAAACAGCCAACACCACTCCTACTCAATTCCAGCAAGAAACCATCTACATAATTATTTTACTGATTGTAACAGAGGTGACAGAATACTTCCGTGGCGAACACCATTAGACACAGAAAATGGAACAGACAAACTTGGTCTCAAAAACAAGACCCTCTTTCCTTGTACGACAGGTTGGCTTGGGAGACTAAGAAGATTATCGTTGTTTCGAGGGCAGTTTTTTTCTCTTCCTTGTCCTGAATGTATTTGCATTGCCCTGACACCCACTGGTTATTATTAGGTTCATTTAGTATGAGAGCTAATGCATGCTGTCATGGTGGACACATATTGCTGTCTACTATTCCATGTGTCCAGATGGGAGTGGCTCACCTGTTATATATAGCCAATATAGATTGCTCTTTTATTTACATCTATCATTTGTCATGGCTGTATTATGCCACAATGTCTTCGTGACTCTGTCATTGTTCCCATACCAGAAGGGAACAAGGATGCTTCTTGTATAAGTTCTAACTTTCGTCCAGTTGCTCTATCTTCAAATCTTAGTAAAGTTCTTGAGCGACTCATAACTCTGCTTTCTACCCACCGTATGCAATAAACCAGCAGGCATGGCACATAAAATTAATGGCACCTCAAATACTCTGTACTATTGTACAAACAATCCATGTGTCCATTACACAATGCAATGTGAGAGCAGTGTTGCATGAGAGAGTGGCCCCTGACCTTGGCCACGAGGGTATGGAAGCGGTGTGGGGAAGGGATCATGTGAGGATAGGGAGAACTCTGCTCTGACACCTCGTCAATGTCAAAGTGCTGGGCTCCAGCCAATCTCTCACCCTAACTCCTTGTTACCTGAGACCTCCATGTCTGTATGGCGGAAGTCAGCAGCAGTCTCGTCACCTGGTCCTGGACCTTCAGCTGGTGGTGCTGCTTCTTCTGTTGAGAAATCACCTCCTCAGTATGTTACTATACCCATTGTTGCATGGTGAACTCAATTACCACCATACCATCCATCCATCCAGATCCAAGACAGAGGAGTCCCGTCTCTCGCCAGAAGAGGATTACCCCTTCGTTGAGAAGCCATCAGAGGATTTCTTCTGTCCAATGATATTGGGTCTAATGCTCCAGCCTCACCTCATGTCATGCTGTGGTAAACATCTCTCAGAGGAGTCTGCCACCAGAATACAGGGAGAGGGAGGACCATGTCCACTCTGCAAGTCTCCTGACTGGAGTACTCTGTTAGACAAACACGTCCGTCGACAAGTGAAGGAGCTTCATGTGTTCTGTCGTCACAAGGAGAAACGCTGTTGGTGGAAAGGAGAGTTGTCTGACTTTACACAACATTTCCAGTGTTGCCAGTTCAGGTATTTATGTCAATAACCTTTTAGACAACTTTGAGTAGTAGCTACCTTTCCCTGCAGATATACAGACACATATACCACAGTTTCCCAGGGTCTCTGGACTGGACTGTGTCTGATCGCTACCTCTCTCTCCCCACTGACAAGACCCTAGCCACATACATCTCGATAGACGCTACTGGACAGGTAATAATATTTATCACTAATGTTGGTGTGTGCAGTCAGTTTGTGTTTTGAGTCGCCCCATTCTACATATTCCTGGGATATGTGTGTTGTTTGCCTTTAAGTCTTGACCTGGAACCAGCTTGTGGATGTTTCTGAAACTATATCCTTTACTCGAAATAGTACTCATGTGTACCAATGTCTCTATAAGCAGTTGTGAATGTGAAAGCTTTGTGAGGTATTATGTGCTACGATGTACTCACATTTTACTACAGTACGTGTATTGTGCTTGCTGTACCAACAAACTTTTTTGTTGGTTGGTCACTTGGACTGTTAACAAAAGGGGTACAAATTTATACTTAATGCTCCTTATAGTTCTTTGACTGAGGCTGCTTCTTCGATTTGGTCTGTCAGAAAACACTGTGCATAAAGAAATGGATTGCTTCCTACCTTTTTACAGGGCGGTTGGGTAGTAATGGCAACCATGCATGGCGGTCTTCCCACGAATCCCCTCACTAAGGGTAAGGTGATCTTGCTGTGGCTTGTTCAAAGGAATGCCACACTGCTTCTGATTTCACATGTGTGTGTATGAAAACTATGAGGTAGAAAGGCAAATAGGCACAGCAACTACACCCAGGACAGCTCTTTTTTCCAAGGAAAAAGGAAGAGCTGCCCTGGATGGGATTCGACTAGGCGAGTGCTCTACCAACTGAGCTACTAGGGCAACTCAGCTGATAGGGGTTCGAATCTACAACACAAGGCAAACCTCAAACCACTGTGCTATACTCTCATTCAGTATGTAGGAGCAGACCGGGGTATATGGACAGTTTTGGCTAGCAGGAGCATGCAAACTGTTGTGAGTCACTGCTTGATGAGTCTATAGACACCGATTTGATTGTGGTTGACAGGCAAATCTGTATATATACCTGTCTGTTGTCACCAGTATAATAGTAGTAGAATAGTGTGCACTGTGCTCTGGTCTAGGCTGCATGTATCCACATAATCATATAGAACTTGTCTCTACATTTTCTATAATGAATAGTGTCACATTTCATTCTGTCGCGCTTTTTGTGGTTTTCAGAATGTCAGATGTAAGACCGGAACTCTCTCTTGTCATCCCTCCTCGGTATCCGACCTTCCCCAGTGGTCCTTTGATGGCTCCAGGTACTATACATATAGAATGAATGAACGCATTATTGGCGAGCGAGCATGAACATATAAAATTTTTTCCACGCTTATATATTTTCCTCACACACACATTTAGAAACATTATGGTATGTGCAGTACCCTGTGGCCGTGACACAACAAACTTTATTTGCATTGCACTCTAAGTTTGACTATCTTGTGTCTCTCTTGCATTCAGACCCCTAAATATACAAGCTCGTCTTGCACATTTGCCATGACATCACTCCCTTTCTCCTCCTTCCCCCACTTTGATCATATCCTCACAGCACTTCCCAGGCCCAAGGTCATGACAGTGATGTTCTCCTGAAACCAGTCAACTTCTATAGAGACCCTTTCTTCCTGGTCTGCATTAACCTCTATAACTAGTTTGGTGATCAATCTCAGCATCCTAATGTATGAGAAAAGGCAAACATTGATGGTCTCATGCAACGTAAATGTATGGGTATGTTGTGTCTGCATGTTTCATGCAATAGACAACACTCCTTTTGTCATGCAACATGTGTCATGGGCTATCATATACCCAGATATGGTTGCATTAATTTTTGTTTTTTGTTCATGTGCAATGTACATATTGGCTTGAGTCGGCATATCATTTGTATGTAGCAAGTTTGGTTCTAGCATTACTTCATAGGAATTATCTCTCTATTGAATGTTATTGCTAAGCGATGGACTAGAGACTTCCTCAAACCACTCACTGTGATGCAGGGAAATGCAGACCTACGGGAAGTTTCGAATGAGATCGGGTGTCGACCACACCAAACCTCTGTGATGCAGGGAGTGGTTCTGGTCTGTGGTTGTTGATGCAGGGTAACAGTATCCTCGTGTGTGAGACGTATGCAAGGACGGACACCTCACACTACTAAACAAGAGATACTCTTGTGACGGATAAGTAGAGTGTGTACTACTGGCGAGTCACCATAATTACGTGTTCACTTTGTTGCACACAACTTCAATGTCGACGTGTGCATGCACATGCATGTTTGCGAGCATTATAGAATTCTGTTGAAATTCATGTGACTTTCTGCATGCCTATCACGCACGTTTGAAGTTCGCTGCATTTTGACATGTAGCATCGTGTATTATGGTTGTACGTAATCTTATGCCACAACACAAGGGACGATAAGCACACTACATTCTCCTCATACACATGGAACAATGCCAGTGGTAGAGCGCTCGCCGTATGTCGTGGGTTCAAAGGAATCTCTTCTTTTCCTTGGAAAAAAAGAGTTGTCCTGGTGTAGTTGACTTGTTTGCTTGGGCCTTCGCCTTTCTATGTCTCACCTTTTTGTATCAACACGTGAAGTACAACACCCACACCTCTCTACACACTCTTTACACCTCATAGCCTGTGCGTAGTTTACTGTTACGTGAAACTGAAGCACACATAATGTTGAGGCGATCACACAAGTGACACTTCAGGACTTATGAACAAATTGTGTTACAGTAGACATATGAGTATACAAGCAGCAATTCAGACCACTACATACTCATGTAGGCTCAGCCTTACCCGTATATACTGTCACAAAAATGATTGAAGCACTCATTTTTGGTGAGCAATTGCACAACTTGTCAGGGACTTACATGAACAACCTGTTACAGTATGATACAATGCAGTATCCGATCAGCACTTCGACCACTACATACGTAGGCTCAGCCCACTCTCCATTTATAATATACAGTTCTACTAAGGTAACGTCTCTGTGTGTCAGAGTGATTGCTGATGAGAGAACCCAGAGTTTGCCATAGGCGAGTACACTCTACTGGACTACGATGCCACGCCGTTTGGCTGGCCCAAGTCGGCTACCTTGGACAGCATGGTCCTTACTACTGTGCCGTGGGAGCCACCAACGTTTTTGGGAGACAGGTCTGCCCCACCCCCACATTGACATACACAACACAGTGGCGGATCCAGGGGGTTCCGCGGAACCCCCCGTTTTGTCGTTTTGCTTGCATGCGGAGCCGGCGTCATGTGCACCACACAAGTGCAGTCGAAAACGTCTGACAGCGGAATTCCCCTTTTCAAAATCCTAGATCCGCCACTGACACACACACACCACTGTGGATGACATATCAACCTGTAGTGGATCAAGTGAGCACCCAAATCAGTGTTTCTCGCAGCATATAAACTACCGGCACTCCGCGAGATTGAAAAATCCCGAAATGAGCGTGCACAATTATGCGCATGCAACTAGCGGGATTACACTGCATAGAGTAGCACTTGAAAGGCTTTAGGCCAGTAGGGGATTGTCCCAACAGGAAGTGCTTTGAGACATAAGTAGCAAGTACTGTTTTTTCAGCCAGAAAGTTGGGGTAATTATATAATTCATAAGCACCCTGTTTGAATAGTACCCTGCGGGAAACACTGCAATTAACGAGGAAATGGCAAGCACTATGCTAAGGTACAGTGTCAGTAAAAGGGGCATTGCTTCATAAGTCATGGTTTACTGTTTTCTGTTGTTTCATGGTCTAGTCCAACTCCTAGCCCTGTCCCTTATAGCTACTTACTGTGTGTTTAACCAGTGTATCGTGTACTGTGAATTGTTCCCTTCTTCTGTTTTGTTTGAAGAACCTAAAAACGAAGCGGTTGGTGCATTGATGATGGCCATTTTACACATGTGCCCACGTAACTGTCATGTCTATCACGTGGTGTTTTGTGTCCCCACTGTACTCAGATATCAGAGGCCCACTACAAGGCCTGTCTGTAAGCAGGCTGTGTGTGAGTGGCTCCATGCAGAGGTGATGCCAGCTCAGTGGAGTACCAGGTTGGACCTTGTCCCAGGGACAGCCATGGGAGATGAACTATGGGTCTCCAGGTCGGTACATACTCCAGTGTGTATACGTAAAATAGAGAGATTTCAAAGGACTCGTATACCCAGCGTGCCCCGATGTGCGTATGTACCCTTTCGTGTCTTGATCTTTTCTTGAGGTATGTTTGACAGCTCAAAATGTACACCCTAGATGTGAGGAAGGCCTGGGAACTAGGGTTCACCCTTGCCTTTTAGTGTGCTGTAGACTTTGTGCTCAGTTGTCCAAAGTCACACACAAGGCAGCTTTTATACTTTGTGTTGCTTGCTTCACAGACTGTCTGTAGATTTATGTGCAGCCTCACATACCTTTATTGTTTTAGCCCAAACATCTTATTAAGGACAAACACTGTCACCACAAAAATATGTGTACATATCAAAGATCTCACTTCATTCATTGTATGTGGCTGCAGGTACATCTTGCACCATGTGGCGGAGGATTTTGGAGCGATAGTGACACTGGAGTGATAGTGACACCATGCCGGGAGACTGGAACGGGGCTGTAGGCCACTGCAACTTCAGCACCTCCAGAATGAAGGTTGAGAATGGCATGAAGGTATGTCCATACCACCTCTCTCATCTCATTAGCTTTGTCACTGGGACTGTACTTAACTTTAGGAACTTCCATGGCTCTGTTATTATGTCACATTGTAGACACATTTGCTTTGGCTATGTTTTCAGATTCAAAAGTTTGGACAATTGCAAGTAGCACTAGGACCATAGCCCACATGCACACACATACAGTACTGGGCAGAGCCAACAATGAGATGTGTCTGTTTGTATGTACCTCCTAGACATCAGCATTTCCTCCCTTTCCCGGACAATTACTGAGACTGGGACTGTCGAATGTACAGTATTCATAACAATAGGAGGCAAGAATGTAATTGTGAGTGTGTGTGTGTGTGCTGCAGGTGATGGAGGAGGCCCTTCAGAGACTGGAGAAGAGACACAAGGAACACATCATACTCTATGACCCCAGTGGAGTGAGTGGAGGGGAGAGAAGGAGGGGCGAGTGGAGGGGAGAGAGGGAGGGGGCAGGTGGAGGGGAGAGAGGGAGGGGGCGAGAGTGGGGAAGGGAAGTTTGGTGATAATCAGGCACTCTTCTCTAATTTTACTTCTTCACTTGCTAACAGTAGTCTGCATTATACGAATGGCAAGTGCATTGAGTCTGGGTTTATGGAATGGTGGTGAACGAGTATGTAACCAGTTTTCAATCTTTCTCTCTCCTATTTTCCTATCTCCTATCTATCTACAATTCTCCCCTCCTCCCCTTTTCCTCTCCGACCCAGGGAGTAGATAACAGTATTCTTCTGGGGAGTGGCCCACAGAGGAGCCTCCATCAGAATACCTCGTGGGGTTGCTCAAGGTTGACATAATTATGACATCATACATATTAGCATGACATCATACATAAATATCATAGGACCATTATCAACTTGACTGGAATGCATTTGAGTCTGCATTTGACCACTACAATGAAAGTGTGTTAGAGAGCTCTTTGTTTACAGTGGGTGTTGTTTAGAGCCGCGTACTATACTGTGTGGTACATACATGTTTGTGCACATGTATTGATTCTATTATACAAGTATCTATATAGTAGGCATTGGTATGATAGTGACAATATCAACTTTCTCTCCTCTCCCACATGACGTATGTGTGTGCAGCTGGTCGAGGCTACCTTCAGGACAGAAGGCCGTCCAGTAACAGTGATCCCTACCTGGCGTGTGAGGCTCTGGTCCGTACTGCAGTCCTGGATGACTGGACTGACTTTGACTGGACTAACATGCCCTCTAAACTTTGTCTCTACTAGCTATATACCACTGATTGTACACCAACTGAAATCTCTGGTTTACTTTTCACCATTAATTTTGTCTGCATTCACATCGTTGCAGTGGCAAAATAGCGTCGTCATGAGAGTATGTTGCCAACTAATTGACAGGGCTTTGTAATAGCTATGGAGTAGAGAGATGGAGAGAAGAAAGCGGAAGAGGGTAGTATTGCAGGTTTCTCATGCAATATCCAACAGTATCTGTATAACCCTCCAACTCCCAGCCCATAGTGTTTGTGGCAGGAAACCCCGAATATGGAGTAGTATACTAACTTCTTGTGAGTAATGCTGTGTGTGTGGCTGTGTACTAACACAACTGAGTGTTTTTAGAATAAGCCACACTTTCACTGTTTCAGAAAATAAAACATTTTTGCAGGTGTCTTCAGTTGGCCTTACTGCCTTGGCTAAAGGGGTCTGTGCAAAGGTTCTCAAGGTAGCTACAGAGCATTACAGCTGAACTGTACATTATGCTGCCATTGCCTTGTTGTTGTTGTTGTTGTTGTTGTTTTTGACACATTTATTATGTTGCTACAATCATCTCCTCTTCATTTTGTGTTTGTTGTTGAAGGTGACACTGACTCTCCCTCTATTACTGACTGAACTGGAATTGGACATGAGTCACTGTGAGAAGGTGAGAGGTGATGGAGTCCTGTGTCTCCTCTCCCACTGTCCCCTCTCTTCATCCTCATCCTCCATGGCTGTCCTCTCCTCACCTCCCTCTCCAGAGACATTGCCAGTCGTGGCCACAAACTCAAACAAGTCACCTGGACCATCTATATACTAACATAGGGTCCTTTTTAGTTCGTGTCTTTGTCTGCAGTTATCATGCAGTGTGTCTTGCATTGTGGCGCTATTGAAGGTTATGTTAACTACTTGTGACATCTGCTGAGAGGTCAGTTGGAAAGACTATTCTCTGATCTGTAGCTAAAGATGACAAGACAGAAAGATGAAAGAATAGCTAGTAGCATCTATTACACTAGGTAGTATTAAAAGGGATGGTATAAAAAAGCAACTTGGGGAGGAGGGATGACTGATTCATGCATGCCAAAGTACTATATGCATGTCCGTTGTCAGATTCTGCAGAGCTATATATTCGCGCGGGTTGTACACGCATGCGCGCTCGCAGGGTGCACATAATTTCCATTGGCCGCGAGGACGAGTCCGTGGCCTACAAAACCGAGTGTATATACAAGACCATTACGGAAGACTGGCCATGGGAGCTGCAAGCTCAAAACAGAAGGTAAAGGACATCTTCGCTTCAGATATGTGGGCAATGTAACTGTCTTAGCTAACCATGCATGTATTGTTGATCAAAGCTGCATAGTATGTAGTAGGCGCAGGCATTGCTACGATTTGCAAGCTTAGCTAGTGACTGTCTTGTCGGGTTTCCAGAGGAGGTAACCTGTTCTTTTGAAATATGTTTGGGTGTAGTCTCTCTACCCAGACTCTCTCGGGGGAGGAGAGAGTCTGGTGAGTTTGGTTTTTCACATGTCGCAGCGTGTTGATTGGCCTGCGTACAAGCATATTTGGGAATCAAGTTTGAGCATTCGCGATAGGAGTAAGTAGGTAACGTTAGCCAGTTTGTGGATGAGCAGCTAGAATTGCTGCTTGGTTCCTTGAATTCAAACTCTCTTGCACTCTCGCAAATAATACCGTGGATCAACCACAATATTCGCCACCTAGGAAGAAAGGCACCGAGTATATTATAGCTAGGGGGAGGGGGGCGTGGTCATACATTCGCGTAACGCCCGGATGGATCGTCGTAGGATGACTAGGGTATCGCGCAACGCATATGCAACGTAGGGGCGTAGTCATTCGTTCGCGGAGCCGGACCTCGTCTAGGGCATCGACAGACTCAACCAATCGATACCATAGTCCTAGCCCTAGACGAAGTCCGGCTCCTATCACGATCCATCCGGGAACGTATGACCACGCCCTACCGTACTCGGTGCCGTTCTTCCTAGGTGGCGAATATTATCCAATGCCGACAAACACCGACTAAATCCCGGGTCTGTGTGTGTGTGTTTGTGTGCTACTCTCCATCTGACTTCTCGAGTGTTCGTTCGTCTCACGAAGGATACCGCCTACTTAACGGGCAATGAAGGTCGAAGGGTTTTCTCTGAAACTGCTCCGTTGCAAAGCTAGAGCGCGAAAAAGCCTATATGCAAATACACAACGGACGGGATGGCTTGATACGGTCCGATCTATACGCGTGCTCTGCGTACCTCGGAGGCACCAGAAGATGCAACGCAGGGCGTGTATCGCCTCTCGCATGCTATCTAGTAGTGTGGTTAGCCCGCGTCAGACTCTGCGCGAGCTGGCTAGAGACCATGAGTAAGAGCTAAAACTAAACCCAGCCCATCAATTAGTGGTACGGCGCATGCGTTTACTTACGCGTGCGCGTCACAATGCGCCGTATGAAGTGCTTTTTATTTTTATTTTTTATAATCAAACCTTTTACGGGGTCACGTAAACGGGAATTCCCCTTTACTAAATAAGGAAAAAGAAAACAAAATAAAAACAATGGAATAAAGTAGATAGGTCTAGAAGTTCTCGTAGGGTTCAGAGTCACTCGGTGGTTGGGACATGGCCCTCAGCTGTTGCGAGGGTTATGTCCGGTACACGTATTGGGCGGTGGCGGGAGGACCTGCTGCCTCGAACACACATAATGGCTGAGCGCAGGGTGGCAAAGGATAGTCGGCATCTCAGCCAGGCCATAACGGTTGAATATGGTTTCTGCTGTTTCCCGGCAATCATGTCTGCGAGTCGTTTATAGAAAGTTGCCGCTTCACGTCCCATACCTCCTGTGGTGGTGAAGACGATAGGTGTGAAAACACCACGCTCTACGTCTCGGACACGTTGACCATACTCCCTTTTCTTCAAGAGTTCGTGTTTCCTGTAGGCAGACGAGATGTTCGTGGAACGATTACTGGGTGCGTTTGGGTAGAAAACCGACGTCGAAAAATGCATCCTGTGATCTGTTCCAAAAACCCCTTGCACGAATGTCTAGGCGGGCCCCATCTTCAGAGTTTTGCAGAGCGTAGAGCGAGTGTTTCCCCCAGTTAGAGGCTGCATGAGTGGTTCCGTGGCCACGTTATGACAGACTTCTGTAAGGAGTGATGCTGTGATGTCACGTATTTCGTTATGTCGTATCGTGGGAAATCCTCCCATGTGGCAGATCATTGCATGGTCCACCGAGAACACGGTTCCACAGTTGCAGGTGTGAGGGGTGTTACTGAGGCTCCACCCATATCTCAAACATAGGGCATCTCTGAATTCGCCTTTGTGGAGGTAGAAAAGTCGTGGTCTTCCAGTGGGAGGACTGAGAGCCATGCGAGGAGCCTTTCTCCATTGCAAGGTCGATAGAACGTCTCAAATTAGGGTTGAGATGGTTGCGGATTTCTTTGGCTTTGTCCTCCTGTCTCTGTCGGTTTGTCTTCCGGATGTCTTTCTTGATGGCAGTTACCTCCGTCTGGTCAACGGCTTGTTCAGGGCTCTGTGCTACTATCAAAGCTGCAAGAGGTGCTGTCAGGCGCTCAGAGGCCTGGAAAGCATGGGAGGAGTTCGTTGCTGGATTTGTTAGCCCCAAGCCACCAAGCCTGACTGGGAGGGTGAGGAGGTCTCGTTCCTGTCTGGAGCAGGGTGCTCGGCCAGTGATGGCTGGGATAAGACATTGGTGGATAGCAGTCTCCAGGGGGAGTAGTAGATCATGAATGTCAGGGATCGTTCTGGAGATGTAGGACCAGCGGCTAGAGAGGCCATGGGTGAAAGCTGCGTAGGCTGCATGTGGTTGGGTGGTAGCTATTTCGGCCAAACGTGTGATCTCCTGTGTCCAGCCCTGCACTTTGTTGGTCACATATTCCTCTGTGAAGGTCCTGGACCCGAGAGCTGCACCCAGATGACGTTTCCCTTCAATGGAGATATTCACATCGGTGTCAGTGAATAACTGTCTGGCCGTTTCTTCATGTTCAGGCTTGACTACCAAGTGGGTTTTTGAACCGTTTGGGTAGTATTCAAATGTTGGACCGAGCACTGTGAGGTCGTCCCACCAAGTCTTCAGTTTGTTGCAGGAGGCTGCACTTGTTGCGTCATCCGCGAACCAGGCTTGCTGTACATCCGGTGAATTTGTTCCTAACTGGTGGATTAGAGGGGTTACTCTGCCAGGGCATACATGGCCATCGCCAATGGATCTCCCTGTGTAGTGCCCTCCGTTGAGGCGATTTCTCCGCTTCCGACAATTACCATCCTGACCGGTGTTCTGTAGGTATTGATCAGGATCTGTGCTATTGATGGGCAGATGATGCTGATGTTTTGGAGGGCAGCTTGCCTGTTGATCGTGTTAAAGGCATTTGTGGCATCCACCAGCAAGACTCCTTCCGTGTCAGGGTGGTGGAAGATACGTCGCATGGCATGTACTGCTGCCTCACATCCACCGTCTTGACCAGCACATACCTGGAGAGGACCGGCTGCCTCTTCAACATCACGACCCACAATCCGTAGCACAGCCTTTGCTAGAATTCGTCTCGGGACCTCTCCAACTCCGATGGGTCTCACGCCTGGACATTTGTCGAGTGGGATCAGTCGGCATGCCACGAATGCGCTCAACCCCTCTGGGTGGACAAGGGTAGTGCATATGCGGCGACCCACTGCGGCCAAGGCGGAGCATAGGTTGCGGGAGGCTGATCCAAAGGAAGAACACAGACGTCTCCAGGCATATGCGTCTAGTCCTGAGAGACCAGCTGCACCGTTGGTAGGCATCGCTGCTTGATGGATGGCATCTGCGTTCAAGTTGTCAAAGACGATTGGGTTGACTGGCTCGGGTGCATCACGTAGAAGGGAGCCTCCCACTGGATATTATATAGCTAAAGTCACGCGGTGTTTAGCTAAAGTCATGTGGTGCTTGCCTAAAGTCATGCGACGTTTGTCTCAGAACTACTTTTTTAGATCAAGCCTTAAACGTCGCGTGATTTTACGTAAATATCGCGAGACTTAATATCGTGTCATTCTAGCAATCGTCGCACGACTTTAGCTAATCAGCGAATGACGTTAGGGCTATACGCCGCATATTTTGCATCCGTTGTCGATTATTAGCTAAATGCGCGTTATTTACTATTCGTGTTCGATATTTAGCTAACGTCGACGACCAATGCTATATGCATGGGTTTATAGCTGTAGTAATGCTCATAAGCTATATAGCTAAAGTCACGCGGTGTTTAGCTAAAGTCATGTGGTGCTTGCCTAAAGTCATGCGACGATTGCTAGAATCACACGAGGTTTAGCTGAACTCTCGAGATATTTACGTAAATTCACGCGACGTTTAGGCTTGCTCCAAAAAAGTAGTTCTGAGACAAACGGCACTTCATAGCGCCGAGGGTTTGCACTTTAGTTCATTGCGTAGAGGTGCCAGCAGTATGCAGCATGCAATATTAGCAGAATAGCTAACCAGCTAGCAGGTGAATGTAGATCTTGCCGAGCAGGCGCCGACCCACACAGGTGCATGACTAGCTACTGCAGAGTCTACAGCGTGCGATGCTATAAACAATAAAACATTTTGCGAAAAGCAAGTGTAAAATCTCAGTGCTTTACGTTTTTATTCATCACCCACAGTGTAGTTTAAGCATATGAGTGCCATGTGAATACAATTGCCAGTTCCAGCCACTAGGTCGGCTCACAATTATATTTGCTTTTTCTGTCCAGACCAAGGATCCCAATGACATATCTCTGAGCCTCAGAGGTCTGTATGGCTATCAGAATGTGGTGATCCACACAGCCCAGGTCCTGGGCTCTGGATCCTATGGCAATGTGGTGAAGGCAAGACTGGATAAAATGCCATGTGCTGCTAAAATCCTCCATCGAGTCATCGTGGACTCCCAGGACCCTGGACTCTCTGACTTCATCTCTCGATTTGAGCAGGAGTGCCAGATCCTACGAGACCTCAAACACCCCAACATTGTCCAGTTCCTAGGTGTGGTCCAAGACCCTACAACCAACAAGCCCATTCTCCTCATGGAGCTGATGAAAGACAGTCTGACACACTTTCTGGAGAGTTCGCCAACCAACATACCCTACCATGTCCAAGTGAACATCTCCCACCACATAGCTCTAGCAGTGGCTCACCTGCACAGGAATGGCATCCTCCATCGAGACCTGTCCAGCAACAACATCCTCCTGAATGCCAGCCACCAGGCCAAGGTGACTGACTTTGGCATGTCCAAGATCGCAGCCTCCAATCCCTCCATGACCCGCAGTAAGGTGACCCTGTGTCCAGGAACACTGGTATACATGCCACCAGAGGCCCTTCGTCCCCAGCCTCGCTACTCCGACAAGATCGACACATTCTCCGTTGGAGTTCTCCTTCTCCAGATTGTCACCAGAAAGTTCCCTGCTCCCACTGCCGGTTCTGTTGCAAGGGAAGATCCCAAGTCTCCCACTAAAGAAAGCTATATTCCCGTTTCTGAAGTTGACCGCCGAAAGTCAGACATTGTCACGGTTCCAACCTCCTGTGGTTTTCTGCCAGTCATTAGAGACTGCCTCAAAGACATCAGCAGTGACAGACCAACAGCTGCCCAGCTCTGCCAGAGACTGGGTCAACTGAAGAGTACAATTGCAGTCTACAGTGGGAGTCTTAGTGCACTACCTTTTGAAGTAGGTTTATCCCAAACACAATTTTGCTTGTAGCCCTTCTAAATATCCGTGTCTCTATACCCAGGGAAGAACAGAGCTCCACGATGCTGCTGAAAGAGGAGATGTGGAGGTAGTTGAGAGACTCCTCTCCACTTCTGTCAATATCAACTCCAGGACTGAGGAAGTGAGGCTCCCTACTAGTGAATATGTAGTCTCATTTCTGACTCAGTTCATTGACTGCTGCTCCACTGGTCTCTGTATCCCCACCACTTGCAGGAAGGAGACACTGCTCTACTGTTAGCCTCTCTCAGAGGTGATGTTGAGGTTGTACGTCTGTTGCTCAAGGCTGGGGCTGTAGTCTTCATTCCTGACAAGGTGTGGAGAACATGTCATGTTCTATTGTTAGTAGGATATGTGAGGTTATCACTGTTAGCATAGTGGACTATAGACTTGTGAAGGTTGGATGAGGAGGAGACCTGACTGAGATGGTTGTCAGGTCTCCTGGTGTCCAGGGAGCGAGATGAGTTGTCAGCAGTGAGTCACGATTGTCTCATTAGATTCTCTCTCACTGTGCAGGATGGTCTAAGTCCACTCTATGTTGCCAGTCAAGAGGGATACTCTGAGGTAGTGGATGTTCTGGTGAAAGCAGGAGCTGATGTTAATCAGGCTGGGACCAAGGTATGTGAGCATATCAGTTATTTACAACATCCTATAAAGTGTGATGTTGTGCTGAGTGCCTTAGTCACCCCACTGACTGGCTGTCTGCTACTGTCACACCGCCACCTCAACACGCGCAGGCCATCACTGACTTTTACTCCATTACCACATTACAGTAGCGTTGTTGTTAGCTTATTATCTTCAGTATGTGAGGTTTTCACTGTTAGCCTATATAGTGAGAAGTGTAGACTATAGACTGGTGAAGGTTGGATGAGGAGGAGACCTGACTGAGATGGTTGTCAGGTCTCCTGGTGTCCAGGGAGGGAGATGAGTGGTCAGTAGTGAGTCAGGAATGTCTCATTAGTTCTATCTCACTGTACAGGATGGTCTCAGTCCACTGTATGTTGCCAGTCAAGAGGGACACACTGAGGTGGTGGATGTTCTGGTGAAATCAGGAGCTGATGTCAATCAGGCAACAACCAAGGTATGTATGTGAGCACATCAGTTAGATTAGACAACATCCTTGTCTTGTCAGATGAACCTTGAAATGAGTTCACATAAATTAGTTTGCATGTCCTGCTCCAATATGATAGCTAAACTGTTTTATGATCCCTGACAAGAAAGTGTGATGTTATGCTGAGTACCCCACTGACTGCCTGTCTGCTACACACAAACCAGTCAGCATGAACCTCTTTGATACGACTGCAAACACACGCTTCTGGTCCAAGATAACATTGGCCAACTTCAACTGGTCCTTTTCCAGTACAAGCTTCAACAGCAAGAAAAAATTGGTAGCCAAAATTTTATCCACGATGTATTTTAAATGCCACCTTTGGCAATTTAAAGTAAGCCTGCTGTGGGTTAATTGATTCTCGTATGTAGACTGAAGTGAAAAAATTCAATTCATGCCTGTGCTATATTGCTCCATGCACACCAATACATCACACCTTACTGTACCAAATCATCTACTATAGTAACCAATGTGGAATTATGACAGTTGTCTGTATTGCAGTGTGTATTAATTTTCATGCACCTTCACAATAGTAGTCAAAGCAATCTTGTCGTGAAGATTAGGGACCAGCCCCCCTCCTCCATTATAGGTTGTCCTCTACCACCTCCTGCCCACCTGCCCCTGTATCTATCCTCCCATCATGTGCACTCAAAACAAGCCAGAAAAGGCAATCATCAAAATTAAGTCACCTTGCAGTATCTAATGAAAAGCACTAAAGTGCAAAACCCTCAGCGGCGTGGAATAGTGCAAGTATCAAAAGTATCCAGTATAGCTTTGTGCAGTCTGTCACGTTTATGCCTGTGCAACGTCTGCTCAATTGTTTCCGATGCTCTTGTGGTTTCTTTACGCAGTCTATCACTTCTTCGCCGGGCTGAAATTTGGTCGTATATTTCGGCTGCCCTTGTGCTCTGTTTACGTAGTCTGTCTTTCTCTGTTCTGGCATATTTCTCTTCTTCAGTCTCTAAAGTTCTTCGACGTTTCATCGCTTCCTTTTTGGCAATACACTGCGCTTTCCTTTTTGACGGAAAGGTATGCCCACATTCGCAAACTGCCCGTCTAGCATGTACTGTTGTGTCACACTGCAGACATACCTTCTTCAGGCGTCTGTCGCTCTCCATCGGTCAGACCCCTCTGCATACAACGCGCAGAATGAATGAGTGCTGATTGCCAGCTCAAAAAGGTATTTTCACCAGAAACGTCCAGAAGTTTGCTCGAGCGCTGCACTCACAAGAAAATGAAACCCTGGCTGCTCAACGGTGCTATTAACGGCGAAAAATGTGCGCAACCCGCCAGTGTAACATACGCATGCGTTTATTTCTCGCTTCCTAGAGGTAAGCGAATACGAATTAGCATATTGGCTTGTTAACTTTTCACGCCATAACTGTCGAACGCATTGCTTTTACGAAAATCGCCAAATATATAATCAAGCCGGTATAGCGCTATACGTTTTGGTATCGCTCTTTCGTTGTCTCGTTGCGCGCGGTTGCAGAAAACGTGGTAACAGGCAGACAGACAGGCAGACAGAAAAACTTACGGAACAAGTACAGTAACCCTCGCTGCGCATGCACGCCGAGGGTTAATGAATAGGCTTTAACACAGATAATTTGGGGAATCTAGGTTGTCTTGGGTGAAAGCTTCTTCCACCCAGTTCTTGACCCTCCTTGTGTTTAAATAAAACCATTTGTATATAGTAGGCAAGAATGTATAGCATTACTTAAGAGTGAACATGACGCATTCATTTGTTGGTTTGAATAAAATTAATGTGGTCATTCAAATGACCACTTTTCTTTCCATGCAGGAACCATGCAGTGTTCCTCTGGGGATAGCTGCCGAGAAGGGACATACTGAGACAGTTCAGAGACTGTTGGAGGCAGGAGCCAACGTCAACTACCACAACAAGGTTATGGATAGCCCTGTTCCCAGGCTCACATGCAGTAGTATAATATAGAGATAGGCTCATAATGGTGAGCCAAGTGAGCCTACTTTTGAATCCAGCTTTTCATACAGTATGTAATGAAAACAAGGAAGCTACTGTCACACATACTGTCAAGTTTTACTTAACTTGAAATGGGTGAAAAGGAGTTAAAATATGCAATCTTCGCGTGTCGCGCTTGTGTGTAACTCTCACATTGACTCCTCACATTCATGTTGATATTGTTACAAATTGGACTGACTATTTCTGTTCTCACCTCACACCAAGTCCCATGTCCAGAGTTCTGTTTTATTTCTCTACAGAACGGTCAGACTCCAGTCTACTCTGCCTCCTGGAAGGGTCATGCAGCTGTAGTTCAACTGCTGATAGAGAATGGAGCTGACATCAGTATCTGTGATAAGGTATTGTACACTTGTTACACTCTCTATAGCTGTTTAAGTAAAACTGCAAGCTAGTTGTTTCGGACACTCTCATGTCTCATCAGTTGATTGCTGTGGACTAACTTTCAAGCTGTAAAAAATAATAATCCAAAAAGTTGGTGAGGTTTAGGATTATTGTGCAATGGCTAAGAGACCAGTGCCATAATTGCCGAGCGCATTAGCGTGAGGCAGCTACTCCGGGTTGTATTCTCGCGATATGCATACATACGTACGTGTCGTTCACGCTTAAGAATGTCAATTAGTCACGATTAGGGAATGTAAATTAGTCACACTTAGGAATGGCAATTAGTCACCAAAAGGAAGTGAAACTTCCGTCATTCGTAGGAACTCTAGTTTCCGCCGTGCGCGCAGATTCGTAGGAAGTCTGGCTTCGCGCGCAGTCAGTAGAGCGCGCGCATGAGCGGCCTCAGTCGGACTGTTTACGCATTTGCTGGCAAGGCGCGAGGCAAAATATACGCGTGCGCATTCCTAGTAATTTCCTACTAGCCTCATACAGATTGTGTACTCAGCGCTGTCGGGTTGTCAATGGAGTAGTGAGGCTGAGGCTAGCCATATAAATGTGGGAAGTTTCATACAAGGTGGCCTTGGATGTAACATGAGATCTGCACAAGCTTCAGAGCCGAATGTAAAGCACTTGAAAGTGCATAACCCTCGCCACTTTATTCTTTATTTCAGCAGCAAATGGCTACTAGCTACACTACGTCAGTTTTTGGCACATGCGCATTCAATATTACAGCAAAGTGAAAAGCACTGGTCTTGACAACCCTCACCACTATTCAGCTACATACTAGCTACACTACCTCAGTGACTCCTTCACTGAATGGCTCTCTCTGTTGCTCTCAATCTCGATCCTACTCAACTGTACCATCAATACAGCCAGACAAGCAAATCTTCTCCACACACGCAAAGCATCTAGCATCTAAGTACAACGATGGGTCGCGATCTCTATTTTACGTACACTCACCTTGGCAGCCGTCCGTTTCACCAGCTTCCCCGGCCTTTTCCGCTCCAGAATCGTATTTTACCACGCAGTTGAAAGCATGTCCACGTTTCACGCTCAGAGTTGCTCCTTCACTTAACGGATTCACTGGCCGTGTGCTACTCTCACTTCACCGGCAACCTCGATCCTACTCAACTGTACAATCAATACAGGCAGACCAGCATATCTTCTCCACTTAACTAAGTACAACGATGGTTCGCGATCTCTATTCGACGCACACTCACCTCGACAGCTGCCCGTTTCACCAGCTTCCCCGGCCTTCTCCGCTCCAGAGTCCTATTTTACCATGCATGCTTCCTACATGATAATATCACGCTCAGAGTTGCCGCGGTTACCGAGAAAAACGGTGGACAGCAGGCGAGGGTTAATCATGCACCCCAGTCAAGGGAATGTAACAACTTTGCTAACCTGTGACCCCCTTTTATCATAGGCTTTGTTTCCACACCCTCCCCAGTTGTCTGAGATTAGTGCATTGATTTCTAGGCAACAAATAGCCATGCATGTCAGCAAACACTATTGGTACGTAATTACATGTTCCAGACTGGAAGTATACCCCACTTCCTACTCTCTCACTGTACAGAATGGTGGGAGTCCACTCTATATTGCTAGTCAAAAGGGACTCTCTGATGTAGTGGACATTCTGCTAGAGGTTGGTGCTGATGTCCACCAGGCCATCACCAAGGTATGATACACAGTTGTTTAGCTAGTCAGCTGATTTGTACACCAACCATGGTGGCAGTGGTGTAGCCAAGAGCTCCTCAACACTGAGATTTGTATGTACAACAAAGCTGTCAAGCACTTTTGTTAGTGCAACACATGTCACTAAATGTGTAAAGCAGCGACGCCATTTGCATAATACACATGTGCATGCAAGAATTTATGTGTATAATGTATGTGTGTGATCTCACAAGAATGGTCTAGTTTTCCGTTAGTTAGATGCCGAGTCCAGGAAACTACGTGCATTAGAGAGCCGCGGGGGCCCTGGGCTGTCGGCATTCGAGCGCAGCGAGGACGCTACTAATGGGCCCCTAATGCGCGTAGTTTCCTGGACTCTGCATCTAACCTATTTAGAGCTATGGAAACGCTTGCGCGCAATTCAAATTCATTGCATCTGAAACGGCGAATCAACGCTGCTTGCTTTCTCGCTGGGAAGTCGAGCGAGGGGCCCAGGGAGGGCGTCGACAACTGGCTCGCCTCTACCAGTACCTTCTGGGGGACTCCTCCCAACGTAAGTGAGCCATTGCGCATAGAGTCCGGAAAGTTTATTTAGAGTCCGGAAAATTTGCTCTACAGTCCGCGCATGGACCAATCAGATTGCACGATTTAAATTACCCAGCTCTAATATCAGCACACAGCGTATCATTTTAGGAAACACTACATCCCATTCTCACCCTTCATACGGAACTGACTTTTTTTTCTTGGTTTTCGTGAGAACGCACATTTTTACGAAAGTAAAAAGCCGTAGCTACCATGTTCTGATGCATTGTATGTCTGTGTGTTTGTTAGTGTCGTGTCTCATTTCCTATCCTGTAACATTACTACATCCCATACTCACCTTTCATATAAAATTTACACTTTTTTCTCTTGGTTTTGCACATCTGTGTTCTGACACGTCGTATTGTCTGAGTATTGGATAGTGTCGTGTCTCATTCCCTGATCCTCTGAAACCACACTCAATTCACAGTCTCTCTCTCTCATCAGGGTGGTTCTGTTCCTCTGGGGATAGCTGCCGAGAAGGGACATACTGAGATGGTTCAGAGACTGTTGGAGGCAGGAGCCAACGTCAACCACCAGAACAAGGTTGAAGTTTTCTTTGTCAAAATCAATGTACGTACATTTCCTACGTGCATCTCTGCACACTGCATGTGCACAAGTGCCAGTTTTGTGTGGTTGATGTCATGCGGGAAGTCAGGGTCTGAGTGATTGTTTGACAAATCCTTCCAAAACAAGTGATAGTTTCCCAGGGATACTAAATTATTTCAGTTAGTGGACTTTCCACACCCTCCAGTTGTCTGATATCAGTGCATTGATTTCTAGGCAATGGCTGACAAATAGCCATGCATGTCCGCAAACACTGTTGTTACGTAATTACATGTTCCAGACTGGAAGTAAACGCCACTACATACTCTCTCACTGTATAGGATGGTGCCAGTCCACTCTATTTTGCCAGTCAAGAGGGACACTCTGACGTGGTGGACATTCTGCTAAAGGCTGGTGCTGATGTCCACCAGGCCACCATGGTATGATACACAGTTGTTCTAGAGTTAGTCAGCTCATCTGTCCACCAACCATGGTGGCAGTGGTGTAGCCAAGAGCTCTGACTAGACATCGACGCTGAGATTGGTATGTACAACAAAGCTGTCGAGCACTTTTGTTTGTGCAACACATGTCACTAAAACGTGTGTAAACCTGCGATGCAATTTGCATAATACACAAGTGCATGCAAGAATTTGTGTATAGCTATGTGTGTGTCTGATCCCACAATAATGGTCTAGTTTGCCGTTGTCTCACTCTACTATCAGCTAGGTATAATACACAGTGTATCATTTCAGGAAGCACTACATCCCATACTCACCGTTCATACGGAACTTACTTTCTTCTCTTGTTTTCGTGTGAACACAGCACTTTTACGAAAGTGAAATGTCATAGCTACCATGTTCTGATGAATTGTATATCTGTGTGTTTATTAGTGTTGTGTCTCATTCCCTATCCTGTAAGATTACTGCATCCCATACTCACCCTTCAGAATTTAGCTACACTTTTTTCTCTTGGTATTCCAGAGGACGCAGCATTGTTACATATAGGTTAGATGCCGAGTCCAGGAAACTACGCGCATTAGAGAGCCGCAGGGGCCCTGGGCTTTCAGCGTTCGAGCGCAGTGAGGACGCTACTAAGGGCCCCCAAGGCGCTCTAATGCGCGCAGTTTCCTGGACTCGGCATCTAACTTGTTTAGAGCTATGGCAACGCTTGCGCGCAATTCAAATTCGAAACGGCGAACGAACGCTGCTTTCTCGCTGGGAAGTCGAGCGTGGGGCCCAGGGAGGGCGTCGACAACGGGCTCGCCTCTACCAGTACCTTCGCAGACCGCTAGCCCTAATCTTTTTTATAGCTCCATTTGCATGTCCGTGTTCTGACACGTTGTATTGTCTGAGTATTGGTTAGTGTCGTGTCTCATTCCCTGATGCTCTGAAACCACACTCTGAGGTGTCTGGTCCTCACTGACCTGCCAGTGCTGAACTCTACAATTCACTCTCTCATCAGGGTGGTAATGTTCCTCTGGGGGTAGCTGCCCAGAATGGACATACTGAGACAGCTCAGAGACTGTTGGAGGCAGGAGCCAACGTCAACCACCAGAACAAGGTGAAGGACTATCATATTTCTCCAACATGCATCTGCGCACATGGCACACACACATGTGTGAGGAAGCCAGTGCCCAAGGGATCTTTTTACGTCGAATAATCCTTGCCCTAGGAAAAACAACCGGTAGATAGCTACTATATCAGAGGCGTAGACACAAATCAAAACCTGGGGGGGGGCTTGAGCTTCAGTTAGGTGCGCACGCGCGTACTCATAGTCATTTTGTTACGTCACTCTTATCGTAGCTGAAGGCTAGCTCATCGTCGGTGGGACAAGAAGCAGGAGAGCCTCTTTCGAGCGCACTCCAGCGGCGACCGTGGGAAAGTGTTCTGGAGCCAGCCGGCGATGAACCTCTTTCCGTAGAGGGCGAGGTAGAAGGTACCTGTACTACAGATGCACAGGAAGCGGGAGAGAGCGGTACGCTCTCGCTTTCTGGCGAAGCCAAGTGCTGCGGGCCAGAACTCTCCGAGCCAGCTAGTGCTGATGGTACTGCCGCCGATATGACGGTAACGCATGTAACAGGTGCTTCTTCATGCCTAGTAATCCCGGATAGTGCACACCAACCTGTAGTGCAATTTCCACTGCGTACATACGGCAAGCAACAGTGTGCGTTTTGCTGTTCGTGGTATAGGAAGTATCTGTGGTTGCACTATCAGGAGGCAGGAGACGGTGTGATTTGCTTCTATTGTCTAGTGGCAAAAAAACATGGATTAAAAAGCTCTGGAGTGGTTCGCAATAAATCTTTCGATGAAACTTTCACTAAAACCAGATTCTGCAACTGGAAAAAGGCTCTTGGGAGATTCGAGAAGCATCAAAGCTCTCTCGCTCAATGTGATTCAATGCATCAGGTTGTTGGTAAAAACAAAGATAATTATTGTTGCAATTTTCAGAAAAGAATATAAATAAAAAAGTGTGTAGCTACCCAAATGTACGTAGTGCGACTGTCTTATTTAACGGACGTTGGTGTGCGTAATTTTGACACTAATCTTCCCCCATACATTTGATTACAAGGGCAGCCCAGGCACAGACTACTCTTAGAGTGATATAAAGTGTGTCACAGTTGGAATATTTTGCACTTGGCTATTAACTACCATTATACTCTTGAAGAGATTAGATGAATGATTATTTATAAACACTCAAACAATGTATTTTACTATTTCATGAGTATAATTATGTTATGGTCTCTATTATAATATCTACGCAGGAAGGAACCACGGCCTTGTTCGTTTCATAATGTTATGACGTATTCATACACAATGGTCTCCTTTGTAACACAGGAGAGAACCACAGCCTTGCTCGCTGCAGGATGGGAAGGTCACTCGGAGGTGGTGAAACTACTGCTAGGAGCTGGGGCCAGAGACATTCCTAATAAGGTAGACCACTCAGTCACTATGATGTGTAGGAAGAGTGTAACCACAGGGTGTACGTTGACACAAATGTGTGTCAAACCTATTCTAAGACATTTTTCAAAGCTATCACGGGTGGGACTCGAACGGATGTCACTCTGTTCTCTAGCTATGGGGCAGCTCAGCAGGCAGGGCTTAACCAAACCTTCTGTAGTTTTTATGAAGATTGCACATTGGTTTTACAAAAGCACAGTTTACCATTGCACGCAATGAAAAGGTGTGCCACTGTTCTTGCAAAATCACTATAGTGGGCTGGGTACTACCAAACTGTTCTCTTCTGTTTGCCAATCATAGTAATGGGAGGTGTCTTCATGCATATTAATCTGACACACATCTAATGGACGTCTATTTGTCTCTACAGTTTGGAAACACTGCTCTGAGCGAGGCCAGAGCCAACAACCACAATCATGTGTTACAGTATCTACTGCAACACCAGCCAAAGTGAAAAGTAGACACTCTAGCACTGTTGCAAGCACATAGTTATTCCACTTCATATCTCATACATATTATGCTCAGATTTGACTCTTTGTAATTCATGTTTAGGCTTCTTACTATGTATGTGGATGCAACATTTCATCACCCTTCTACTATAATATTATACAAAATTCCCTCAATTATAATTATTATCTCTTAATATCCATGAACATCCATAGTCATGAAAGGACCTGATGCCAATGACCTGGTTTCACGAGCACATGGGGCAACGTTTAATATTAGTTTATTATCTTAGAAGGAAATTCAGCTGGTGGAAATATATCAACGCCTGTGTAAATTTAAGCTGAAACGCATTGGACTATAATGCCTTAGCCAAAACTCCCAAGCGATACAGCAACACTCCGTGCCTATAATACTACAAAATTACCTCAATTATACCATATATCCACCAAGATCCATAGTCATGGCTAATGCATGCACAGAACCGGTTTCACAAGTGCATGGGACAAAGTTTATATATCACCCCAGAAGGAAATTCAGCTGGTGGAAATCACTCAACGCCTGTGTGTATGTATATAGCAATAAGCTGAAACACATTCAACTACTGTATAATGTCTTTCGCCAAAACTTCCAATGGATATATACAGCAACACAGCCTATTTCTGCCTCTATTTTGATCCAATTTGGCTCTCACTTACAATCTCTCAGTGAAGATAAAGCAGGTGGACATTGATGCTACAAACTGCACAATACTAGGGACCATATACCACGACAGTGATGACCAAACAACTGGTAAATCAGTTGGACTTAAATCAAGACAACACTGTCTGTTTGCCTACAACAGTAATAAATAGCTAATCACTACACATTCCTTAAAAGTGCATGTAGAGCCTCGTTTTGACACTGGTATTGAATAACGGCGTCTTACTTAAGTTGGTTTTTGGTCATAGAGGCAAACATGGGAGTCATTATACTATCCAGGTCTCCCATTGAACATTAGGAGTATGCACCTATGTTAGAGGTGTTTTGTTATTAGTTGACAACACTATGCTACCTGCTCTTTACTAGGGCCTCCAGTAAGCGGTGTGGATGATCAATCGCATTATACTTCCACCCCGCCTGAACATCATGAACAAAGAATACAATTGCACATAAATGAAAACCAGTGCATATGCGAGACAAGACAGATGCACAAAACTGGCTAGCATAGATCTCTCATGAATGACGTGTAAATACAAAGGTAATGAATATGGTCCAGTTCCCACATGTTGACTACGTGGCAATGACTTCATCATCAAAGAAAGGTGGGACAGGAATAGCGTGCTTGAATCCACCAGTAATGGGTGGACATCCTTGAGAACACTGGCAGGATTGGGAGACTGTAGCTGAGCCACGAGGTCCCTGGCCATTGTGTAGCGCAGGAAATACTCGGCTTTGGCAGAGGTGGTGGGGTTTCTGAGGAACCCTTTGAGAGTTGCAGCCTCTAGTAGTCGTCTCTGTGTTGGCAGGAGATTCAGGACAAGTCCAGCTAGCCAGGACACTTGTCCTAGAGGAAAGATTAGTTGGTGTTACAAAGGGAGGAGGGCTTAAAGTTATTCATACCATCCTCTTTGATGTTGAAATTTAGCAAATTAACAAAACTGTTGAGTCCTCGAGAATTCCACTGGACCAGTGGCACATGGGATGCCGACAGACACCTGCGTGGTCTCCTTCACTGAGCCACAGTCCAAGCATTTATCACTACTTCATTATCCACTGTGACATGATAACTATACATTGTATATTGTTGGTTGGCCATCCAACTTTCTCTTTGAGTGTCTTCTGTAGTGGCAGTACATGAACCTGACTATATACAGAACAACTGCCTGGTGTATTGGTTGTAGGTATCCGGTCCGATAGCATGCAGTAAAGCAATAATATTCATCTACCTTTAGTAGAATGGAGCAATCGAGACTGAGCAACACTGGATGCAGAGTTACATCTTCTCTGCTTTTGCTGTGCTGTGACACCAGCGTTTAGGAGCACAATTTCTATAGCCCAGTCTCTATAACTGGGTTAGACTTTAGTG